>JAHWFP010263149.1:68895-101436 GCA_023313725.1 Lithobius niger | reverse complement strand
TGCAAAAATCATCAAGCATTCAAATGATTTGGTGAGACGCTTATCAATCCGGGTTGCAAAAGTTTTCAATTGAATAGAAATGTATCCATAAACTTAAAATTGTAAATCATACCAGCTTTACTATGGGATTGGGGTATGTCCAAGAAGTGAAAATTCATATCGTGAAAATGGATACCCCATACTGGAGGTCTAATGCAGAATGAGAAAAAAATCCTTTAAATTTTGATGTCAAGTTCAGAATTTTTTCGATTACCAAATTGGAGGCTGAGAAAGAGTAATCTCTTAAAATTAATTCAAAGTTGTTTAAATTAAATTTAATACAATGTTTGTATGTATATTAAATTTGCGTTACAATAACATTTTCATTGGAAACTGCAGCAACTGCGAAGAGGTTTGAAGCACGTGAAACATTTTTAATAAAGGCATTTAAGCCCAGCATTTGTTGTATTTGTCGCAGAAAATTTCACAGAAATCCTGTATCCAGTGCACGGAATTTTGATTTGCAAAGGCAGAAACCTCTCCTGCACTGAAGTGGAATTAACCACAGTCGCTGTCTACAAGCAGAAAAAAGGGGCAAGCCAAATTACCTTATGGAATTTTTGCATACTTGGAGGTGTGGCGCGTCCCCTGTCGTAAGCCATAGTGCCAGAAGGCACAGACAATTTTGCTGGGTAATTACTAGTAGGAGTTTAGTGTTTCTAGCGTATAGAAGTTTACATACTAGTAGTGTTTCTGGCCTATAGAAGTGATTACGCGAAATAATTAACAATTAAACTGTCATAACTGATCTGAAGCTTTTTCAAAACTTACTATTTGACAATTTGTGATGGATAAACGATGGCAAGGAGTAACTTTCACTTACGGGATAAGGCGCTTCACTATCATTCTAGTCTCGTGTTCGGTGTAATGTTCGTGGAGTCCATTTAAAGACATATTGTGTATTATTAAAGCACTATTCTTTATTCAAAGAATTCTTTCAAAGATTTAGCTTAGCCAATTCTTATTTAAAATAGTACAACATTAACTTTTTAGGGTCATCTGAATCATCAGAACACAGTTTTACAAACAATTCATTCTTAATATTGCATTTTAACATAAGAAGTCACTCCTACCGCCACCACCAAGTAAAACTATAAAACAATACATTGTCCTAACTCTTATTGATTATCAGCTGAACATCAAAAACAAATAAGAGAAACCTATTGTTATAAAGACTCATTGTTTACCATCGTCCCTGTGAAATCCACAAAGTATCCTTAAAGCTGGCGGTCGTGTAGGTCTCGACTGACTCCTACACTGACTAATAACGAATTGATAAAAAAAAAAGTTATACTTAAATTCGTTCCCGACACTTATTATTGTGTCACACCCCTCCCGGATCTTTACTATCTGCGCCCCTACCAGCATTAAAAAAAATTAATTAAAAATAATGGCGCTAGTAATGAGACTGTGTATTTTGATCAATGGACCTCAACTTTTCTTAATCACATTGTTCAGTTAATAATGGTTAATAAAACCTGTAACTTAGTATTTACATTGAATAACACCATAACCAATCACCAAAGAAATCAAAAGAGAAGTCATTACTATTTGTCCTTGGCCCTCTTTTGTTGATGAGGCTCGCCCAAATAATTACTTTACTCAAGACAAAATCTATTCCATTGTGTAACGCAAGATGCCCTATATTCTGAGTCAACTTTTTCAATATTTTTCATAAAGCCCCCTATCTTTCCTAGACAAACCCCCACAAAGAATACTTCAAAACAGCGGTTTTGGCCCATCCACCACAAGGCATTAGACTTCTAACAACCCAGACACCAAATTTCTGTTAAAATTCTTGAACCTTTTCACTATTCACTATTTACATCTAAAACAATTTTCATTTCCCCTTTAACTGTTTACAAAGTTTGTTCTATTTTCAAAGAAGTAAGTGTTTCCCGGGAAAAAGATGTTCAACATATATGGAAATTTGTTTCTCATTACATTTTTTACATCTACTCATCAATAACTGTTGTTTCAGTTACAGGTTGTTCGGTAATTGGACCCTGTTCTACAATATTATTTGTGGTAATTGGTTTCCTACTTCAATGTTTGAGGTAAAGACTTTTCTACTAAAATGTGCTCCCTGATCCATTAGGTTAGGTGGCATCTCCAATAAACTTGTAATACACAAAGCAACATATATTCTTACCACGGATGTTTTCCCAAAAAATGCTTCTTGTTCACACATCGATTGTTTTTCAGGTTCTAGCTACAGGTGTGGATTATCCTGATATCCCATATGATTGGAATTGTTTTTACACCAATATGTATCTTCATTTAGCTTCGGATTTTGTAAAAGAGCCAATGATAGAAGTTCACATTGAATAGTTGAGCAGGGATTAAGAAACAAAAGTCAAACCAAGGTGCGGCAAAAAGGTGCAACATAAACCATGCTTCAGAAAAAAAGTAGTCATCATCCAAATTGTCTTCCAAATTGCTGTCCCAAATCATCGATTCGCGAGGCAACCTCTTCGTCTCTTAACTCGATATCGGCTAGTCTCTGAGGCAATTCAATCATATGGGATATCAGAATAATTGACAACTGCCGCTATAACCTGAAAAACAATCGATATGTGAACAAGGACCGTTTTGGGGCAAACATCCATGGCAAGAGATAGTCGCGAAAACATCAGGAGGCGGCCACAAGTCGCCAGGGGATATCCGCCAGGTTCCAGAAACTGCCCGCAAGTCACGCCGGAACTTTGTCAGATGTCACGAGGTAAATGTGTGTTCCTATGGAGGAATCTTATCAAAATCTAAGCTTAGGACCCTCCTACAAAAGGCAATTGCTGATATGGACAACGTTAGGCCAGAAGCAGATTTGCCTCGAGAGTGCTTCATCGTGTTTTGCTAAATTTAGGAGGTGACTGATACGGGCAGAGAAACCAGTTTCGCCAGGGAAGCCTTACTTCCTCGTGAACTAACCAAAGGAGAATTTCTCTTCCGTTGTGTCTGCTAATACTTCGTATTTCAAAAAATTATAAACCTTTCATGAGACAGATTATTTTTACCAGAACAGACTTGGATGGAGTTAAATTCCTCTTATTCAAACCAGCCTTGTCAAAATGCTCTTAAAGCAGGTGGAAGAAGATGAAAAGTTTCTATGGTTTTGTCTGAGGGCAACACTTGTGCAGAAATTATCTATTCTATGGCAATAGCTTTAGCTTTTGACACGTTCCCAGCCGTAGCCATGGCACCAGAAGGATGGAGGGACATTTTTGCTAGGTAAATCCCATCGGAAATTCATAGGTTCTTTTTGTTATTCCCTGTATTACTTATTTACCAATGGCAAAGAAATTTAAATAAAAATAATAAAAAACACAGCAACAAAACAACAACATAAGAAGTAACATACATACGAACAGATCAACGCGGGGCAGCAGTCTCCTCTATTTTGGTTTGATTTCTACTACGTTCATATGTTGTGTTCACCGACCAATCTCGGTCCGGTTGCCTTCTTACCTGTAGCCGTTGAACCTTCACAGGGAGGGGTATCTCCGTCCGCCATTCTTCGACTCTTATACCGAAAGGTCATTCGTCGGGCGTTTCGTCTTTTGCCTGAACAACACCAAACCAGATTTTCGGGCTCACTTCCGACCTTCCCTTCTCCCCTTGCCTACCGTCGGTTCTGGTCTACTTTAGCCACACCTGGAACATACGAAGAGGGGTTGGGGGAGGGGCTTCTGTCACCATAGGACTTAGGCCACTTATGATGGTTCCCCATACTGAAATTTGTCCTGCAAACAACACCTTGCTCCATGGTTGCGAGCCACCTTTTCGTTTCTTGGCGACTCAGCAGCCAACGGACCCCGAGCACCATCCCCATTTTCCTCTTTTCTGCCAACAGATGGCCCCGACTCTCGGGATTCCCCTTACGTCACGTTTTGGCGCGAAACCTACTGTGTCTCTGTCGGTCGTGATTGATGGGCGTACATTATCGCCCGCTCCAGTTGTTATCGCTTGTGGTTACCGCTTTCATTCGAACCATGAATCCACCACACTTTGAAGACACATCAAACTCTTCTACAGACTCAGATGATCAATACAATGCTCCAGCTCCTTCTACGAATCAGACTGCTGTGCCTGCTAGCCCCAAGTGTTGTGGTTGTGAGTTTTGCGGGGCCGCACACCCACTTTGAGCCCCATCTGGTCTGCCAGTACCACCGTTGTTGTGACTGGTTCACACGGAACTGCTCTATTTGCAAAACCATTTCAAAAGAGAAGTGGTTGGAGCTCTTGAAACGACAACAAAAATCTCGTTATTGGTCTGCCTTAAAAGCTCAGAGACAAGCCACCAAGGACACTATTCAAGATTCCACGACTCAACCGTGCCTTTGCTCGCCCTGGCCCGAGATCGTCCCAACAAAAGAACGCTCGATGTTCCAAGAAGACGCCGCCCGGGCCTTCACCGGCTCCAATGAGCTCCCCTTCCCTCGGTCCTACGCCTCCTGTTCCCTCGGTCCTACGCTTCCTGTTCCCTCGGGCCCTCCGGCCGTGGACTCGCCTATCAAGTCTTCCCTTTCCCCTTCCTCTTCTCGCAAGAAATATAAATCAACGACTGGTCTTCCCACTAAAAATAGTGGACCGATGCATAAACGCAGTACGACATTTCTACTCCTGCCCTTGTGATTCCACCAGCGGTCTCCCTTGTTACGTCAACAGATACTAAGCCTATAGTTCCACCTGCTACTACCGACCCTTCGAGACCATCTAATGTTACAGGTGCTCCTTTTCCTTCCACGGAAGTCATTCTTTCTGCCATTATTCATGGATTGCAACTATCGGCTGATGACAGCCCATCTGGATGTTAACATTGCATCTCTTGTTAACAATGGCTTGATCCTATGCGGTCGAACTTGACAGTCTTCAAGCTTCCCATTCCCAACTCTCGTCTACAGTAGACTTTTTCCATATTTCAAATGTGACGCTGGCCGCCGAAGTAGACCACTTGCACAAGAAAACTACAAATTTGCAAGCCGAGAACATTCTGATGAAACATAAGTTCCGCTGGTTATCCCGTTACTCCCCACCCCACCCACACCTCCTTGGCGCCTGCAGCACTGTGAAAAGTCCAAGACACGTCGCTCATCATGCGGTCCTTGTTCTTCCAAAGCCCGGTCCGCTCGTCCGTGCCCTGCCCGTATCAAGGCACCGCAGCCAGTGGTCCCCTCCTCCTCTCAAGAATCTGGGCCACATTAGTCACCGTCCCTCCACACATTGGCCTGAGGAGTCCAGTACTATATCCTCCTGCTGCACACCAAGCTCCGCCATTTGTGAACTCTCAACTGGTCCTTCCAGCTGTTGACCTCATATCGCCTTCTGGTCTATGACATCATCATTGGCTGATTTTCGCAACCTCAGTGCCTACAGCGTTTGGAAGTTTGATGATGCGACCTCATTTATTCCAGTTTTCTTCTGGATCGCCCACTGCTCGGATAGATCCACCAGACAACGACCTTGTGCTACTTGTCCCCAGTTGGTACAAGGGGTTTTCCTAGGCTTCAGGGCGTTCCCTTGATTCCTTCCTACAAAGATCTCCTTTAAGTTCGGCTGACGAGCCGTTCACACTCTGTTATTTGCCTTCGTTACCTCTCGAAGTATTTTTCAACTTTAACTACGGATCTGTTCAGGCGTGGTTCTCAATTATCTGTAACCATATACTGAATTGCGTCCTCGTGGAGGCACTATGCAAGTGATCTGGGGGCGAACTGGGTAGCCGGTTCGAATCCGGGTCATGCCACTCCGACGAAACGTAAGAGCATAAAGGTGGCTTACTGAACTACGTTATTTCTAGTGTACGTTTTTCGCTGTTGGCTTATTTCCAATTTTCCTTAGTCTTATACCTATGACTGGCTTCCTGATCACCTGGTTCTTCCGACATTCCTTCGGTGACCTCTTTATTGCACGTTTCCCGGTTCCTTGGAATACTACGGGCCTCTGAGACAACATAGCAGATGATAACCACGTCTTAGACCCTCGGAGTTCTTCCCATCTCCTCGAGGTAATGTAAACTAGACTTTTATAATTTTCCTTACTCTCTCCTGGAACACGTATAGCATCCATTAGTCCCCTTCGTACGTAACAAATGGCACCCCATCTTTACTCCCCTCTGGACTTAACAACCAGGCGCCCGTGTTTATTCCTCAACAGATCGCTTCTCTCCTCAGAGTTGTCGCCAGTTTCCTCTTCTGTCGTTGGTCCCACCGCCACTCCTCGGCCAGTGACCCGGACTGACGCCCTTCCAATCTTCTCCGGTCCCTTCTCATATCGGTTTCTGGCTCCCCACGGTTCATTCCCCGGTTCATTCAAATGTGGAATGGCCACGGTCCCCTTTTCATGGCCATTCCATCACTTCCCGGCCCTAAAACTGTGATTCTTCCTAACACATCTTCAGACGAGTACAGTAATGGATGACTTACGGTTCACAGGGTCAGTTGACACTGGGGTCGCCGGCTCGTAGCGCAGGTGCTCATTGCCTTGGTCTCACTGCTATGTAGACGAGGGCTGCTTTTATGCTGTAAGATAAGTAATTTATATTTTCATCGGCGATAAAGACATTAAATACCAGGGTCAGGACTGGTTATTTTTGTTTTTGTTGCCTAAACGAAAACATATATTATATCTACCCGCCCAGCCTCCCCTCCATATTACCAAGGTTTTAACTTGGAGGAAGAAAGATGAAGCATGGTCCGACTCTGATACTTTTAGAAAGATGCACAATACGCAAAATTCCAAAAGTTCCAAGAAACAAAACTCCAATCTTGGCAAATTTTCGATAGTCTATGTTGCTGGAGATGGAAAACTCGGCCGAATATCTTCCTCAGGCACTATCTACAACTCAAAACCCCACAAGTTTTGTCCTAGCACGTTCGAATATTGGCACTATAACTTGGCGGATGCTTTTGTAGGAAGCCTGCGCCACACATACACAGAAGGTAGAGCTACGAGCCCGGCAGGGAAGGCAACAAGTTTCGCTAGGGATATAAGCCTCAAACGGGAGGATATGCTAAAAGACAGGTAATTAATGTTTTTTTTTTAGGCAACAAAAACAAAAATTAACCAGGCCTCTCCCTGGTATTTAACGTTTATATGTTTTTGAATCGTTATAAGTTGAATCTTAATTTCGGATCCACTATGTATCACTAAGGATAATGTTGACATGCCTACCTAACCAGATGGTACGATTTCGAGTGAAGGTAGTAATTCGCTACATTCCTTAGGGTATCCTTTAGACTTTTAACTCATAATTTGTTGGCTCTGTTAGGGATGTCGGAGGATATCGATTCTGTTCTCGTACCGGAAGCTACGGCCTCTGCAAATTTTATTTTTTAATTTGTAAAAAAATTGTCCTCCTGTTCCCCCACCCCCAAATAATAATAATAATGCAGAATTAAAACATGCTTCGGGCAATAAAATCCTGGACAGATAGAATTTAAGAGAGATGAAATGGCTAGGTTTGGTTTTACGCACGTGGTATACTACATAGAATATGGCACCAGAACAGAGTACATGTGATGCCGGCCAGTTAAAAAAAAACGTCAAAAGCACCTTTTGTGGTGCTCGCATTTTATTTTTATTTTTTTATTTCTGGCTGCCGCTGCTCGTCTGGCATAGTTACTGTTAGGCCTACATGATGTTGACAAATTATTTCATAATGTAATAAGGGGTGATATTGCTCAGCAACCACTACAACATTGCCAAAATATACAAAATCACCAACGTATTTTTATTTAATGGACAGCACTAAAAAATTACAATAACGTGCCCTATAGCAAAATCAGCATGACTAGCGACAACGGACAGTGAAAGCCACTGTGTACAAATTTTGGCAAAATTGCCGCAATTTTATCAATTTTTGACTAATTTTGACATTACAAGAAGCCATTTTAATCATCATGGTGATACCTTTCCACTGGTGGAATCAATGTAGGCAACACTGCAAAGTTATTTAACAAAAACCAATAAACATGATAAAAACAGATTGGAAGCGCAGTTATTTCATAGAATTATATTGCAGACAGTGGCAAAATGTTCTGCTACAAATTCAAGGAAGCGTGTTTGCAACGTGGTGGCAAATTTGTCCGCCTGTTTTTGTTGCCACTTGTGGTGGTATAGATCGTGAGGGGCATTATTGAATATTTATTGAATTTCTTGCCTGTTATGTCGAGTGTAGATGCCAAGCTTTTCCAGCCATCGATTTTCTTTGGAAGTCGTTATACTTTGCGTCGAATTTTAGTTATCTGCGTCTCGGTGCAGTCGACCATTTTTTATTCAATGGAGCAGGATGAGGCTGAAATTTTTGTGACAACACAGCTTCTCTGGTCAGACCCACCAAGCAGAGACAACCAGTCGTTATTATCTCCGAACTATGAAGGCGACTGCGCACCATTACTGCCGCTGAGCTTGTTTTATGGCAGCCGTGCTGTTTACAGTTCACTTGCTGCGCGGTAGGCTCTAGTGGGAATCGCCCCTAAGGCTGCGAAGAAGAAAGACACACAGAACGAGAAGAGGTGACTGAGAAGTGATGTAAGAAAACTCCATTAAACCCGCACTTACGAGCAATCCGGCCTTCATCGTCCTTTTTTCCCCGATTCATCCCCACACAAAAATAGTTAAAATTCTCTTTATTTGTTTTGCGTATTTCTCCCTTAATATTTTCTATCCTGGTAACTTCTTCAGGGTGATGATGGTATTTAAAAACCCTTCAGTGTCACCCCAGCCCTTATGTTTAAATTATCCTCTGAAGAAATATAGTTGTTGGCACGAAAAATATTATTCTCATTTTTGTCATTATTATCTTGATGTACACCAAACCCGTTGTATTTACGATGACGTAGTAATTATGGACTACCAGCTCAGCCTGACACTCCGTGGTTGGCCTTGAATTAAGTTGTTGGCCAGAAAGGTCCATGGAGTTTTTGTTTGACTGATTCCTACACCACTGGGCCTTTACCTAAATTGGCTACCGATAGCACTTTCTCAGTTTTGTTTTTTTTGCTCTTTTTAGTTTTGTCAGTTTGCTTGTGCAATCCTCACACTCCCATTCATTAGGATCATATCAAAAATCACAACTGGTAAAAGAAACTGCCAAGTTCTGAATGGTTCGGCCCTTCAAAGGAGTTATATCAACACACAAAACATTCGCCAAATTTATCACACTGACTAATAGTTTGAAGATGAAACGAAAACTAGAACATTGCTACTTTCGGTACCAATGTTACACGTTTTCATTTAACGTCCAAAGTATAACTTGGCAAATGTTTTGGTGTGTTGATGTCACTCCATTCGGAACTTGGCAGGCCCTTTTACCAGTTTTGTTTTTGATAAGATATCCCTTTTTTTTTTAATTGTGTGTTAGACTCAACTCAACTAGCCTGCAGACGCGAAATAGAGTGCCACGTCAACAATAGCTTGAGTGGCCATTTTTCCAATATTTTAATTTCATATCACTCCTTTGAGAGGCCGAACCATTCTCAACTTAGTCGCAACTTCATCAGTGTTTGGTTTTGTTATTTTTTTTATTTAGTTCATATCATTCTTTTGTGAAGCCGAGGCTTTGTGTACTTAGCATGGGGATGAGCGGATAGGAGTAGCTAGCTAGAAACGAGAAACTAGTAACTAGTAACATTCCTACCCGAGTTAATTTTTGTCAGGTGGGTCATTGCTCTTCATTTTACCAAAATTTAAGCTTTTGTGCCGCATTATTATTTCCCCCAAATACCTGAAATGTGCCCAACTATGCTAAAAGATATAAGACACTTACGCTATGGTGTCGCGCTATAATGGTTTATGTCCTCGACAATTGAATTGATCTGATGTTTGTTGCCTTATTTGGTGCGACACACTAGCGCGAGTCTAGATTATGAGCATTCACTTCAATTTGGCTTAAAAGTGCATTCATCTTCTCAACTGTTCTGGATCCTCATGGAAACAAAGACACAACCATTTTGGATTTCAAGCTCAGCAGTAAGTTTGTCATTTCTTTGTTAATGATAAGAACAAAATACTTGCTCTAACAACGGGCATTTAAAGAACCCAAGTCTTGTGTGATGAAGTAATGACGATTCAACCATTGGAACACCAGCTTGGACGTCCAAGTACCTACTTCAATAACTGTCTGTGGGCTTCTTACTGGTGCTTAAAAACCTTACAACTCTTACTTTTCATTTTACTATTTACAAGGCCTTGAAAGTCGTTGAAAAATTAAACATCCAATGCTTGGTCCTTGGAAGTCCTTATTTTAATTGTTGTACTACTAGGCAAGAATTGGATTCTAAAATGAGTAATCTGTGATGTTTACATACATTTTGAACTGTAAAATACATTTCTATTATATATAGATAAGTTCGCCTACTTTTGTTTAAAGTGTTGAGATTCTGCAAAGGGCCCTTCAATTTTATGAATTTGGGTACTTGAAAGCCCTTGAAATTGATTTTTCAGAAGTTAAGTAAATACATTTCCTCTTTTACAATTGTGTTGATTGTTATAGATTCTACTGTAGCTTAGTGAATAACGTTTTGTTGCGTCATTAATTGCATAAAACATAAAAATTGTGTGTGTTCAAGAATGTAATTTTCTGCAAGCTGCTTTCTCTTAGCCAAAATTTCTAGTAACAAAGAGAAATGAACAAGGTTAACATTCAGTAGACTAGTTCCTGGTTGGAAGTTTATTCTAAACTGATGCAAGACATCTTGACAGCACAGAAAAAAAATTTAAAAAATAAATTATCACTGCAGGTTTGCTGTAGTCATTGGTATCATTACACAGGGCGATCTAAAAATAGGTCCTAGCTGAATACATCAAAACACAAGACGTGGTCTTAGACAACTCATTATTATTAAAGTTACGAAATGAGCTTCAAATGAGTATTTAATGGTGAGAGGAGTTAACACCATAAATCTTGTATTAACCGCCGCACAGAATTAATTTGTCAAAAATAGGGCGCTGGGCATTAAAACTTAATGTGCTTTCTACCGCCAACTCGAAGTGAAAATGTGATCACTCCGCGTTGGGCTTGTTTATGTTTAATCCAGTGGTAGAACTAACTGCTAGGAAAATAGTTTAGTTGCCAACCAGCCCGATTTAATCACCAAGTAGCAGTAGCTGGCAGTTTCTGCACGTATGCTTTTGGACATTTGTCACAGCAAATTTTTAAATCCTCTTTATTGCTGTTAGGAAAGGGGGGGGGTGAGAGGAGAGACCTGCAGGTTGCAGAAGACAGGAAGAGTCCACATTACCCCAGAGAGGGAGAAGAGGCCGATAAGCAAGCAGTGGGGGCATTAGTTTTCCCGACTATCTTTCTATTCACGGCTGAAGAAAAACAAGAGATTGAAGAGGTTGGCTGGCATCAACTACACTATTTCACGATTTTGACTTTAAATTTGGGGAGGTTGGTGTTCGCCTGTGCGTTTAATACATGATTAACGGTGTTAGTATAGTAACTAAATGAGTAGTAAATTATTGGTAGTTACTCGGAATGCGTTGGCTCCATTGTGCTCTTTGGTTGCTCAATCTTTTGTCATTACTAGTATTCAACGTCTTGAGTTTACCGACTTCAAACAGGAGTACTTTTGTATTGCAGAAATAAGCTGGAAAGTTAAAAGGTGTCATTAAACACTTACTAACCAAAAAAAGGACAACAAATGTTACCTAATTTGTATAAATACGCCCCTAATTGTCAAGTCCAGCAGTATGAGATATAAATCAAAATTAAAAAAAAATTATTAGTCGCATCAGACGTATTGAGAAATTGAGAAATATTACAGCTAATTTAAGTTCATTCAGTACTTAATATTTGGTGCTGTCATTATCGTTGCGTTATTACATGTAACGTGAGACCCAATTTTAATAATTTCGTAATTAGTGTTGTGTGAAGAATTTTTTTTTTTTTTTTGCTACTAATAATTGGTGCGCGACCTAATCCCTTGTTTGTTTTTGGTTATTTCGTCATTAGTTGTAACAATGAAATTTCGGACTGTACTTAGTACGTGCTGCCCATTTATAAGAAATATTTTTGTAGGAATTCTGGGTACAAGACGTCTAGCATTGATCTTGAAAATCAAACAACAGGAGTTAGTACCTTTTAAAACTTAGTGGCCATTTTTTTTTTATTCATAATAGGAACTCCTCTGTGTGAAAGAAAATAATGAGTTTAGATGCATTTTAAGGTTGTTAGGTTATTGGACTTTTTCGTCAATATCACTTTAATTGGACAAATGCATTTTTCAAAATTAGTGATTCATTGTTAGGCCCAGCAGGAGAGATTTCATTGAGACCGGCAGAGACAAAAGGTGACTACCACAGGGCACATGCCGATTTTGGCCGTGATCCGAGCACTTTTCATTTTTCCTGCTTTGGCTTGAGTTTGTAAGCGGTACAGGTACTTGCTGTAGAAACTCTTCAGTGCTGTCCGTTAACAACTAATAGGCAAACCAAGTCTATGGCTAAACACTGCAATCATAACGTCATTGCCTGGGAATTGGTTTGTTTTATCGTCACTTGTCATCAAAATGAAGTTATGGCTGTCATGTAGCATAAAATATACCCCTCAGCCACATTATTTTGTCATTTTCAGCCGGCTTAACAGAAATTTCGGCTAAATTGCGGCTAGCCACAAATTTTACGGCCACCACCGGCCAACTATAAATTCGGCTGGCTAACGGCTAATTTTCGGCTAAATCGTTCGAAATGAAGCAAAGATATCGACGACGAAACTAACTGCATAAGGAAATAGCGAAATGGAAGTGGGGAGGGGACAGAGGCCTATGGATTTCTAGATGAATCACAAATGAAAAAAGGAAAAATTTGTGAAGAACCCTCGAATTAAAATCAGAGCCGCATCACCACTTATTTTTTTGTTAAGTAATGCTTCCACAGCGAATGTGTCCTGACTATTATTACGCGAACCCTAAAAACGAAACCGAAAGTAACCTTGCATGCTAATGACTACACAAATACAGGCACGCTTAAGGTGCTGGCAAATGAATATATTTTTAAAAAATAAGAAAAATAAGGCAATCGAGAACAGCTTACTGTTAGAAACATTTTACAACTAACTTCATGACTTTCGTTTCATTTTGATGCATTAAAACTTCAAAATTTTCGGCTCTAGCCGCATTTTTTTCGGCGGCTAGGCCAGGCGGCCGCCGCAAAATATTCGGCGGCTGTTCGGCTGACATAGAAAAATCCGGCGCGGCGGCTAACGGCGGCGGCTGAGGGGTATAGCATAAAACAGTTGTATGTCCAAATTTAAGACTTTCAACCTCTACCAGAATTGGTTTGTGGTTTCTTTAACAGTTGAGCAACATATTGTATTTCCATTCGTAACCAGTGAACAGGCTTCATTCAGGTCATGTGAGTGTAGATACAACGAACTAATTCTCCTGTTTGTGCGTGTGAGTATTGTTGGATCTATAGAAGTCAACTGATGAAAATCATTGTTGCAAGGAACCACTTTTCATTTCTCTTTTTAAAATTAGTAGTCTAAATGGTTACAAATTTATTTTTCTCAAAACTCTCATGAGGAGATGTACAGCAAAACAATTCTTATGGAACTGAGACTGGTAAAGAAGTACCTCAGTTTGTGGCTGCAGTTGTCAACGAGTGATTCCAGTTTCCGGTAACACACTTTGAACCTTTGCTGCCAGTTGGTATTAAATGAGTTATTCAGAATTACTGAAACCAGTGACAGTTTTGGCATTAAACTGAGTAACTTGACACAGGATCATATACACCAGGCTTTTTTTAATGAAGCAAACAGTTTGCTTTGTTGTAGAGTTGAATCTGTCTTGAGGGCGGATTCTGGCTGAAACCTACTGAAGGACATTCCGTAGTATTTTCAGTTACCACATGGTAGAATAATTGTTTCACTGGGTGACATTACACTTGCAGTGTTCTTCTTAGAGCTGCTTGGTCTGACTTGCCAAGTAATACATTTGGTCTAAGACGCGACTTCAAGTCTTTAGCCTTCCACACTATTCTTCTGGGGACGCGTCTGCTCTACGTCAAAATGAATCCATGAAGATCAGAGTTTTACCCTCCAAATTAGGGGCGGGGGATAACTAAACCACCATCAAACGATGAATATAAATTTATACCATTAAAAGTAAAGCACCTGAGCCACTCCATGACAACAAGTTAGAATGACTTTATTTCTGATTGCCGCTGGAAAACCTAAATTACCTGTGAATTTTGGCATTCGTTTCTCGACTGCTAGCGTTTTCCCTAGAGGTTTTCCAGTTGCTTGCAACCACCAGCTCAGTAACCCAAATGCGCATGCGCAGGCACATTTCTCCGTATGAAAGCGCGCCTGCGCAAAAGGCAGCCATCATTTTTCCTCTAGCGAGCTTTCGCGCGCTATCGTTTTCCTGCATCCACATCTTGAAGACCTATCGCTTGGCCCTTTCACCAACTGAAGCCCTCCTCTCCTGCCGCACGAAAGAGCCCAGCAGCCCATGGCAAGAACTAAAGGTGCCCCGAAGAAAGTATCCACCCGGAACACCACTTCTTCGTCCGCCAACTCGCCTGCCACCCACTCTGATGTTGACGATAACCTTTCGTGCCCCGTTGCTTCCCGTGATGCTTCCCACAACAAAGAATGGGTAGCAACTACTTCCACAAGCCATAAACGATCTCACTCCTCATCTCATCATCCGTCGAAGAAACACCAGTCATCACCAAAGTCAACGGCAGCAGCCGCAGCAATTGGACGACGAAAGCAATCTAGATTCGGTTTCCGTACTGCATCAATCCGTACTGCATCTGGAAACCCCCCTTTCGTCGACTTGGCGGACAGAGGCATTGATCGTTACGTCCATTTCCAAGACAATCCTCTGAATCTGATGATCCGTCAACCATTCCCCTATTGGAAATCTTAAAAACCGTTGAAGACACAGCACCCGACTGCTTCCCCTATACGAGCCATCTTCATCAGATCACGCTTCAGTCATCTATCGTGGACCCTTGACTGGATTCTGTTTAGGGCTTCGAGATTGGAACTTCAAACAACGGGTCGTACTCGGCTAATCGACGACATTCCTAACAAACCACCTGCGCAACGGCGGTCTACTTTTTGGCAAGGGTGAGCCGCTCAAACTAGACAAAACACCCTCCACCTCGTCCCGGTCGTGAAACGTGGTTTTTTAAAGCTTTAGGCAACGGATTGACCAATGCAAGAAATTTAAAACCTAGCCATAATCTGAATTCCTGACAACTGAAACTAAGATGGAGGCGGAAGTCCCCTGCCACCTATTATCTGAAAATGGCGCACTCTTTCGCTTGGGTGTACGTGCCGCTCCTCAAGCGAATGTCCTCAACAGTGTCGCCAACGCTTTATGTGAGAAACTCTTGACCAGTCCCACTCCCGCCGAAGTCAAGCAGCTTTCAACACTCATCTGGCAATTGTTCCAGAAAGCTTGTTTTGCAACTTATCACTCCATGAACTGGCTAACGAAAGCCCTTTTCATGCATGATACCACTAAACATGAGCTACGCGTCAACTCATCCATGAATCCCACACTTTTTCACGGAACGGAATGTTCCCGAAAGTAGTACCTCGTCTAGACGTTTCCAAGAAGCCAAAGGACAACAAACCTAAACAAAATCTTTCAACAAGCCATTCCACAACTATAGCAACAAGGATAATTGGCACAAACCCAAACCTTAGCCAAACTGTGGCGAAAACTCTCACAACCACCACATTGATGAAAGTCAGTCCTTTTGTGGCAAACCCTACAACAAAAACAAGGGACGAAATAACCGTAGTACCACTCCGGATAGACGCAGCCGGTACTCCTCCCCAAGGGAAAAGGGGAAACCTTGCAATCACCAATAACGTCAACTCGCCTTCATCCTTTCCAGTCGGGGGACAACTTCGACACTTCTTCCCAGCCTGGCAAAAAATCACCTTGAACGCTCTAATCCTCTCCATCATTTAAGACGGCTTTCGCCCATCCTTCATCAACAAACCACCACTTGCCTGCTCCACACCACTGTCATCAGAAATAAAAGACCTACTGACAAATGGCGCAATAAAAGAATGCCGGCACCCTCTGAGGCTAGGATTCTACAGCTCAAATTTTCTCCAGTCAAAGAAATTCGACGGCGAGAGGCTAATCTTCAATCTCCAACCTCTTAACCACTACATGGACAACTGCCATTTCAAAATGAAAACACTGGACTCCATCCACCAATCATTAAAGAAGGATGACTGGACGATCTCCGTAGACTTGGAAGACGCATACCTTCATGTTCAACTACATGTGCCAGTCCATCATCTTTTCTGCTTCATGTACAACAAAAAGTTTACAAATTCCAGTGTTTCACACTCGGCCTAAATTCAGCACCAAGAATTTTCATGCTCAGTAAAACCTGTCCTAGTGCACCTTCACCAAAACCAAGTAGCAGCAGGCGCCTACCTCGACGACTGGTTACTCAACAACCCAGACCCAGCAAAACACAACTCCAACCAACACTCCGCGATCTCTCTCTTCAATCAGCTAGGTTTCGGCATGAACCCAAAAAAGGTCGAGGCTCACACCGGTACAAAACTTTATTAGTGTCATTCAACCTAAAATCTGCAATAGTAATGCCTTTGTCGGATAGGATAGAAGCCATCATAACTCAAGCACGCTCCCTTTGCCAACAGTCACACTACACTGTCAAGGAACTAAACTCCCTAATCGGTAAGATTGGCTCTATGGCGAATCTTGGCCTTTTTGGAAGATGGATGACCAGACCTCTCCACCACTACCGCATCAACTTGAGACGTGGGGGAATCTGTCAGATCATCCAACCTTCTCTTCCAACAGACATGCACTTTCCAGGGGAAACCCTTCTGTGGTTGTCAGTTCAACATCTCGTACCCCAATGATCGACTTATTCGCCACGAGGCACAAAGCCAGACTTCCCCCACTTCGTCAGTCCAGTCCCAGGCAAGCAAGCCTCGGCAGTAGACGCACTGACTTTTCCATGAAAGAATCGTTCCTCCGTTCAAACTTCTACCATGAGTTCTCGAAAAGATAGCTCAAACACAATGTCTGTTCGTACTGTAGCTTTTTTACACGCACCGAGCATTAGCCATGGCGCCAGAAGGAGAGGGTCAATTTTGCTAGGTAAATCCTATTGGAAATCCTAGGTTCTTTTACATGCCACAATCGACATGAGCACGAGACATCACAGGGCCCTTCTCTGCCCGAAAATGCTAGGGGTGGTTGAGGCCGGATTCGAACCCGGGATCTCTGGCACAGGAGACGGTCATGCTAAGCATCAGGCCACCTTGCCCAATGGCCTGTTCGTACTAATTGTTCCGAACTAGCCATCAGCAGCGTGATACCCTCATCTTCAAAGTCTCGTGATCGACATTTCAAGCAGCCTCCCAGCAACCCCCGGACCTCCTATCACAACAAAAGGGTTGTGTGGCTACTATCATCAAACTCTTCAAAAAGGTAGGAATTCATGAAGAACAAGCAACCCGTACACTAGCAAAGCCATCAGAGACTCAACCAACCGTATCTATGACAGCCACTGGACAAATTGGTTTCATTGGTGTGACCGAGGGAAAATCAATCCTGTCAATCCCCTCTGCCCGAACTTATGAAATTCTTAATGACCTATTCAAGAACGGACTAAAAGGTTCCATAATCCTAGTTTACCGCTTAGCTCAGTATTCAAAGCAGCAGACAGCTCTAATCTACTGGATAACTTCCGCATTTCATCATATTGCTTGAGATTGAACGACTGCAACTCGTTGAGGTTTTTTGGACTGGGACCTCTCCATCGTCTTAAAATCTCTTATGAAAGAACCTTATGAACCCATTCAAAACTCCCCAATGAACGTACTTGTCTTCGAAAAAGTGTCTTCCTAACAACACTTACGGCAAGCCTAAAAAAAAAGGCATGCTATGTATTAAGATCAGCACCACTGATCTCTACGTGGTGCGCTCCAGTTTAATAAATATAGATATGACCTAGGAGCACACCGACGCTATCTTGGTCGTAGTCAGCATGAACCAAACTAGTTCTTAAGTAACTTGTTTTCCCTCTCATGTATTTATGTTGAACCAACAACATCCATCAGACATCCATAATCAACAACATCTAAGTAAGGTCTACAAAACATAACACCTGCTTTCTGCGTTCTCGCACTCGATTCTTCTTTAATCACTCACACACCAAGAGCGAACTTTTGGGCTAAAACTCAAAAACGTTGTGTGTTAACCAAACCAATCATCATTCCAACCCTGACCAACATCATCGGAAATCAGCCCGAACGTCTTCTATGTCCATTGTCCAGTCAGAGCACTACGCTACTACTTCGACAGAACTGACAACAATGAATCTCGCAGGGGCCGGAACCAATTTTTCATTTCCCTCGAGAGATTTTGGCAAAACCTTGGCAGGCCCCATCATAAAATGGATCAAAGACGTCATCCTAAGTTCGTATGAGAAAGAGAACATAATTTGGGCAGACGACATTATCAGAGTCACGGCACATGAGCTAAGGCCAATGTACACATCATGGGCCCTTCACAACAGCATCCAGATTCAAGATATCCTCCAGCATCATGGAGAAGCACCACCGTCTTCACATCAACTACTTCCGAGAGATGGGCTACATCGTCTGGGCCCCATCGTAGCAGCCAGATGTGTCGTCAACCCCTACTTAAGCACTCAGAAACAGAATCAAGTCCACTCAAGACATAAGCAAGACCTTCATCTTTAAACAAACTGCCCTTTGAAGAGCCACCACATCCTACGAAAGAGCTCCAAATTTGCTGTGTTAACTTTTTGGGGGTGCTAGCTCGTAATCCTAGAGTACCCGGATGGTGCCTGCCACCTAACTTTGGCTAGGTTTATCTGTGAATGCCAAAATTCAACAGCCGGCTAAAATTTGGTTCTTTTGCCTTTGAAAACATACGTCACCTTACCCACCCTACTTCCGTACATCCCTTCTTGAGTCACCTCCTTGATGATATCGAGAGTAAAAATGACGCCTGCCTTTCGTACTGATGCGCTTTTATAGGGAGGAATGCACCCGCGCATGTGGGTTCGGAACTGGCGGCTACACGCAACCGGATTGAATGACTCTAGGGAAAACACCAGCACTCGAACAAGTGCCAAAATATACAGGTAATGTAGGATTTCCTAGGTAAAAGAAACCAATATTGGCGTGCCCTTCCTGGCGGGGCTGGCAAATTTATGATTTAAATACAACTAACTTTCCACAACCAGGCCCTAGAAGAGGGGCGGGGGTCAGTCAAAGTGAGTTAACTCTGAACTTCGTCACAAACTTCCTTGGTGTACGTACAAGGGACAGTGTATTAGGAAAATGGGTAAAGAGTACCAATATTCAAAGTGGTGTCAAGAAGACAGCGGGTGGGTTCACACAAAAACATACGCAGAGATGTGAGGGTTGGACGGAGCTCTACTCCACTATCTAGCATAAACCGAACAAGTGCTGTTTCATACTTTATAACTGAGAGTTCCTCTAATATTCTGGCTAGAACGTTATGGCAGTACCTTCTGTCCTATCACCACTGCAACTTTAATGCAGTGCTACTATACTCATTCTCGCTAACTGGCGCTCACTGCTGTCTCAGTCGTCCCTTGTGGTAGGGCACACATAGAAGAAAGTCATGCTTGTTTTGAGCTCTGCGTGTGTGGTGCCTTACAATACCTTCCCGGTTTACACCAAGAAACTGGTATCCTGAATGTCTTAAAGGCTGCACTTAAAACTCTCAACGCAATCCTTGTTCGAAAATTTGTTTAACGTATTGTGAAGAAGAAATAGAAAAGGTCAAAAGTCCTGTTGGAAATCGTATAATAGGAAAGAATGACGGGTGAAGGAAAGATCAACTTCAGTCTGCTCCCACTGCAGCGTGTCTCAAAAGCAAAGGATAGAAGATCGGAAGAAATGGAGAATTCGCCTGTAGCTCAGGTCTTCTAGGCTTCAATTAAAATTTACATTCCGCTGCAGAGTCTCCCCCTCCCCTTTCTCTATTGTTAGTATCATCTCAATCCCAGACTTCTAACGTTAACCTGACTAACGAGTTGGTATTAAGCCCGGCAATGCTAGCAGAAAGTTCTCCAGCTTGGTGTATCTTTATGATCGATTAAACAAATTCCATTCTAAGAATTGCAGGAAAGTGTAATGAAGTCAGTTTGAGAACTCGTTCCAAAGTCTGTTGACTCGTTTGCAAAGTTTGTATCCCTTACCCACAGATAAATTTTCCGAGCGTGAAGTATATCAAAAGTACAGAAACCCACTGACTGGGCTTAAAAAAACACTCTGGGTATGAACAGCAACAACAATTTTTTTAATTTTCAGCACTTACACACGTTTGTGCCTTGGTCACCTGACAAACAGAACAATAACACAGTGAGAATGGTAGCAAACCACATTCCTGCTGGCTCCCGCCACGTGTTCTCGTAGAATACTCCATGTGCACCGGCCACGTGCTCACTTCCTAATAAAATAGTTGAAAGAATAAGTAAAAAGTAAGAATGTGGCTTGTAAACCTGTAAAAATGTTACATACGTTTGTGACGATGCTGTGGGCAACATAGCGACTGAGGAGCATCCCCAGCTTGATATTTCGATTAAACAAATCGAAACAAGTGGGCAGACCCCCATTCTTTCAGTTTTGAAATGGGGCCTTATTGTTGACCCGGGTGCTACGGAACACGGATCTAGCTGTTAAGCAATTATATTACGAAGTCGTCCCTTTGGGACAAGCGACAAGATGGCCCCTCGGCGTCACTTTCACAATTGTTCCCCCATTGGTGGTCAGTGTTGACTCCGTGTCAGGCTTGGCGTCTGCATTACTGTCACGTTCACTGTCGTCATCGCCTCTGGCGTCACCATCGCCATCCCTTTAGCTATCGAAAACGATTAAGGCTGAACTTTTGAGAGCACACAGCTGCACCTGATGCAGAATCGGTGCATATGTACGCCCGTCAGATGTTATTGACCCAGGATAATATTTCTGGACAAATATTGGTCACGTTCATGAGAGCCATCACAACCCCATCGGACTCTTGTTCAGCGTTGGGCTGGAAGGGAAGCGCCAACCTGCGATGTTGGATAAAGATAGCAAAAAATGGCCATCCAAATTAGAATGGGAACACTTGGTAGGCGTGATTTACCGTTTCCTACCGTAACGCTTGTAAATAGAAGCCAGTTCTTAGTGACCCCCAATCCAGAGTTGGACCTGGTGACCCGAAAATAAGTTTACCTGGACTGCACCAGTGACCCAATGGACTGGCCATACCCAGTTTTCCAGGTTGACCTGGTGACGCGGCCATACCTAGCATTCCGGATGGACCCAGTGATCCGGCCAACATGGCTTGACCCAGTGACCCGACCAACGTGGCTTGACCCAGTGACCCGACCAACATGGCTTGACCCAGTGATCTGGCCAACATGGCTTGACCCAGTGATCTGGCCAACATAGCTTCGCCTACTGACCCGGCCAGACCAGGATTTATCTGATGACCCAGTCGGATTTGGAATGACCTGGCCGGACCTGGTTTGATCCTGTGATCTTGGTTAGGAAGGGAAACAATTGAAAATAAGGTCTGAGAGAAATTTGCTACTGTAATCCCCCCTCCACACAAAAAAAAAAGCCCTGTAAGCTAACTCATCATCAGCAATTCTCATGCTGTGAAGCACCCATTTAGCGAATATTTTAACTGCAACAAATTTACTTGTTCTCTTTAATCAGTCAAATACGAGACTACTACTCCTCCCCCTCAACGAAAGATAAATGAGCCACTGTAACGAACAGATACAATTGCAAGAGTAAAACGATGGCTTTGCTTGTCTTAAATGGGATCTAAATCGATTTTCTATCCCCAGATGAAATATGTTGTGGTGTAAATGCCAAACCATACTGCTGTGTTGGATTGCAAAATGCGTTTTCACTAATTGTCATAAATTAACTTTGCAACGTGTATAGTACTTTGTGTATGTTCTTCATTACAACAATGCTTGGAAATAAAATAAAACAGAAATATTATTATCGTTAAGCTTAAAGAAAGGAATTTAGCAGTAAATGTTAGTAAGACCGGCTCTACTGAGGCTCTACTTAAAAAAAATTGTAACTTTGTGTACTATTATTGTTACCTAACATTAAAATCATTCAGTGTGTTTGTTTATTTATTTGTATGTGTGCCCATGTACTCTTCTTCAAATAGTGGCGTCAAGAATTGGAGAAAGGGTTTGGAAGAACGAAAATTTCTCCGAATTTCTGTTAGGCGTATTCGTAAATTGAAATTTAGGTCCTAAATATCCCAAATTAACGAAAAATGACTGTTTGCAGCAATCACACAACCAGGGTTGTTACGATTATAATCAAGTGATTAAAATTGAAATTCAACCTATTATAATGAAGGACCAGGTTGATACAAAACTGTTGATATACAAGTACAAAGGAACTGCAACGACCCACAATAAAATACACTGCTGTTAAATCTTCGGCAGTTATGGACGTATATTTTCTACTTTTTTTGGCTTGATCCGTACAAAAATACGCAACCGATTAGGAACAACCAAAATAGGAAATTACTGGCAACATTCAAACCCTTAAATTCAGGAAAAAAATAGGACTTTGCAACATATGTACTTTTAGGCAGCAACTAGCAACTGCAGCTGATGTGTTCATTTAATCCGCTTCTGTGGGAGTATGGTGCCATTGTGCCAAAACACCTACACTGGCTTTACTAAGTATTATTACTGTTATAGTTACTGCGCCGTGCATGTTAACATTGAAATTTACACGTGGTAATCACATTTTAAACTTTTGATTCTTAAAGATCTTTTGTCTGTAGTAACTACCAAGCAAGAAATGGAGCAAACTCTAGCAATTTAAACTGTCATAATTATTGTTGTAATCTTACATGTTATTACAATTGGATGATTATAATCAAAATAATCAGATTAATTCGATTATTTTAAAATAATCATGATTATTTCCAACTCTGCACACAACAATGCGTGGCATCAACGATTGTTGACATATTTTTTTTTTGTGGAAGCTCAAAGTTTTCTGAACTTGGGGCAACAAAGGATTGGGAGCAACGGTCAAGAATGAAGCACATGCAGCGAACTGATGGAAAGGCTGTTGTTGTTGATTTATGGATATTTAAAATGCAATACCACAGAATACCCGTTTAGCAATTAAATTACATCCACCCAAAACCAAAAGTGGTAGAAAAACCCAAGTTTCCAAAAACGATCGGCCTTTGAAGGTAGTGATATCATTCAACCAGGGAAAGGCCGCCAAGGTCAATCCTATTAGCCAAGTTAATCGCACCTACTAATAGTTCGAAAGTTAAATGAAAACTTGAAGATTGCTACTCGCTGTAGCAATCTTCAAGTTTTCATTTAACGTCCAAAGTATTATTCAGTGTGATTAACTTAGCTAATAGGATGGCAGCCTTTTCTTGGATGAATGATATTAGTACCTTCAAAGGCCAATCGTTTTTGGAAACTTGGAGAGTTTTTATACCAGTTTTGGTTTTGGGCGGATATCACAAATTTCATAGCACTGTGAACGTATATAAGGTTACAGTCTTATCTTCATCTGTATCTTTTTTTTCTAGAAGAATTTTATTTCTATTAAATTTTCACATTTATAATTTTCAAATTTACCATTACCAATTATTAGCAGGTAGATTAGCCAAATTGACACGGCTTAGTTTATTGTATGGCCATTCTTCACATGCTTAAGTTGCTTCAATCCTATTTTTGCAAACAATGGCTAACAATCGTTGATTTTGTTTGCTTCGCTCACTCAATCAGCGCATCCCCTTCAGTTGTTTTGTTTATCCCTGCACCTTCCCCTTAATTTTTCAAGATTTCGTTCACATTTAGTCGTGCAGAAACCCCCGAAGGTCGCTGAAGGTAAAACAGCAGGACGGGAAGCATTTTTTTTGGGGGGTTATTAACAAAAACCCGTGAGCTTGTGTATGCTCGTATTGTTGCGTAACCATCATCTAATGTGTTTCCCTTTATTCTTACGCAATCCACGGCAACGTTATTTTGTCCTTCCAACAATTCATTTTTAGTTCGTCCAGGCTTTTACAATAAATCTAAGGACTAGTGTTGATTGTTCAAGCCATTGTTGCTTGAAATCTTTCGTTGCAACTTGGAAAAGAAACGAAATTTAAATTCGCTGGTGGCGAATTTCAAACCCCCCCCCCCCCACGCATTTGTCCTGACCCCTACAACCCCCAAACCAACAAAAGGACCATGCTCAGATCACCATGCATCCGTGTGCAAAAGTTCAGCTACGTAGGCCTCAATTTTGCGCTAGCTATGAGCAATGAGTCTATGGGATTTAACATGGGGCCAGCGTTACTAGTTACTAGCTAGTCAGTAACATAAAAACAACGTTATTAACGCATCTTTCTCTCTATGAATGGTGGACACTTATATTTTAACTTTCCCTTACATTTACCGCAATTTGAAAGATTTCGGTGGCATTGTGATTTTATCGTCAACATGCCTAAATACGCTTGTAGTTGCTTACAGTTAACAGGCACGTGTCTACTAGTGAGGCCGCCTTTCTACATTAACAATCAATTTTCAACAATCGGATGTCTACAATGGGATGATCTACTGTTAGTTGCCGTTGACACACTAGCGTTCGTCTAGACAGCCCAAACACACGACACAATTTAAATGATAAATACTAAATTGCATATAGAAAACATATTGACAACAGAAAAGGATCTCGATGTTTGTTCATGACGTCATAGTTAATTCATGCAAACCGCCTCGAGCAAAGCGAGACGACGCCAACGGAGTGAGCGATGTGGCCAGTTTTAATCATTAAAAACTTATGGTGGGTATATTTTTGTATATATACCGCTTCTCTGGATGTAGGAGGCTAAAAATAGAAGGTTATCAATCGAAAGACAGGAAATTATTCCATTCGTAGTGTAGGCGTATTTTTAAAAACGAGAGGGGTCCCAAAGATCCCAAATTAACGAAAATCCAGCCCCAGCAACAATGCGTGACGTTATCTATTGCTGGCAGATTTTTTTTCATGAAAGCTTCAAACATTTTCGAACCTGCGGCAACAATGTATTGGGGGCAACGGTTGTTTTAAGTAGTAGTATCTGAATAGCCCTTATTCAAGAATGAAGCACGTGCAGTTCACGGGTGGGGAGGCGGTTGGAGTTGTTTTATGGCCATTTAAAATACAATACCACAGAATGTCCCGTTTAGCAGTTAAATTATATTATGTAAACATACGAAAAAGAATAAACACCCTTCTTAACAACAGAAAAGGGTATAAAGAATATTTTACGTCTGAAACAAGAAAACCTACGTATGGGTAAAATAAGAATTATGGGGGTTGGCTGGTACTAACACAGATAGCGACGTGCGGTTCCTGGTGTTCAGCTCTGGTATTGCTTGTACCAAGAGTGAGATACTGAGCTTATACTGTGCAGTTTACGCCAGCACAATTTAATTGAATAAAAAATAATAATCTGTTCACATCAGGGATCAGGTTGCAAAATTAGTAACAAGAATTACTAACATAAACAAAGAGAAATGAAAGAATAAGCACAAGTTAGGGTTTGTTTATGAACTGACACCTTACGAAAACGGCGCACTGCAATGATCATTATTGCCTGATTAATTGACTGATCACTTTTTTTGTTGTGAAGTTTTCTGTCAGCAGCATAAGCCTTTCAAAAGATATGGCCTAGAACGAAGCGAGACGCCGCCGAATGAGCGAGCAGCTCGGCTAGTTATTAATGTTATTGTGTGGTTGTACCAAAGAAACAAAAAAATATTTTCCATAGAAACAGTGCCAATCACTTTCGGTACTAACACAGGAAAAATATTCAATTTATTTTAGTCTGTGGCGTAGTTGGGGGTCAGTAGGTCTCCGAATCAGTTCAGCTAACCAGGACAGACTAGGTCGCTAGAACTAATCCGAAATTCCAGGTCATCGGGTCTGGCCGGAATTTCCGGATCGCCAGGTCTGAACCGAAATTCTGGGTCTAAGCACCAGCCCCGGCCTACAACTTGACCCAGTTGACCTAATCCAACTCTGCCCCATTTGCAAGTAATCCATTGAGCCCTTCTCTGTTAGGAAACTCAGATGCGGTACTTAAAGCAGCCATTACTTATCTGATCCAGGCCTTGGGGGTACAGAGGCCAAGGACACGACAATTCTTCCCAGAACAGAACCCCTATTTAGTTTTGGATAGCTTATGAAAGGCGCCCTATGAAACACACAATAGGGCTTCCTTGACCCTCCTTTAACAGAAGACAGTCTACCTGCTGGCCTTTGTGACTTGATATACTAGGAGAGATTGTGGCATTGGTTAGAGACAAGAGATTTCCTTAGATGCAAAAAATATTGGTCCATAGTGACTTTATCATCCCTTCTGATCCCTGCAGAGAATTGCCAAAGGCCACTCCAATCGTGGAGAAAGCGCTAACTCCAGTGGTGGGGCAAGGAAATTCGGTGTGGGTGCAATGCTCACTGTGGGTACTCTGATTCTATCTCGAGGCAACGAAACACCATGAACCACAGAGGATTCCATGCAGACAGAAATTCGGAACACGCCCAGACCGGGGAAAAAATCACAGGCCACGGACACTTAATTTCTTCAGGTTTCTGAAATGAGCGGATGGACCATCAAAGGAAGCGGTGTCACCCGCAATTACAGGGCAGTGCATCAGTGGGTTCGTCCGAAGGGACAACGAAAATGTACCCGATGATCACACCAGCCACTTCTGCATGAAAACAACTAATGGTTCTCTCGGCGTCATTGGCCTTCGAAGAGGTAATGCAAGCATGCTCATGGAAGCATTACACCACCTTCGACAGCCACTACCCGATGTAAGGCTCTCAGGAAATCCTTGGGGCCGATTTAATGAAGATTGACTGTACGATTAATAGTAGTACTGACCGGCTTAAAACTAGTAGCATATAAATATCAACACTTGAATCACTGATGCCTAAACAAGAAGGGAGACTACACGAGGTGAACTTAGGTTTTGAAATGATTTATTCCCATTTATTTGGGGTTTATTTCTTCTTCTTAAATCTCAGGTAAATGCACTCTTAAATTAAGCAAGGGATGGGGGAATAAAGATGTATCTATATTAGATGTGTCCTTGCTAAACACGAGCCGTGACTCGAGTCTCCAAGAAATGAAGCTTCTGTGACTTAAGTCCATACAGACTTAGCTTAACTGATATTCAACCTAGCTTTGGCTGGTGATGCTGAAGAGTACTGATCTAGGGAACTGGGAGACTGGTGGCAACAGGTGTCAAAATATAAAATACAAGACAACTTTATTCTGCAGGGTACTTCTATTTAAGGGAAAACTGCATCCCGTTTCTACATCCCGTTTCTATTGTTCTCAGGAGCTGTTCACAGATGCTGAGGCTATGAGAAGTGAGCTGACGGGTTTTTTAACTAGGTCACTGATGTGTAAGGTAAATCTGGACAGGTCAGTATCTGGTTTCATGGCTGAAGCCCAGGGCACTTAAGCTAGCAGTGCAGGAAACGTCGATAACTAGTAATTCAAGATTGTTTTAGTGCCATGATGAATGAATGAATGAATGAATTGAAATTTTATTACACATAAAGGCAATAAAGTTTCCAGAAGGGATGGGGTATCATCCTCTAACACTGGTCCTACATTTAAAAGATAAAAGACAATAAGTGGTATTAAAACAAAATAAAGACTTAAAAACACTTTACGTAGCCCGAAAGATCGCACTTCTCCAGGCCACTCTTAAATTGGCTGAGACTCGTCGACCCCACCAGCGCCGGAGGAAGACAATTCCATGGCCTCACCACACAGTTCGAAAAGAAATACTTAGTATAATCTCTTCTTACAGCATGTACTTCAAGTTTAAGATAATGACCCCTAGTCTGGAGATTGCCATGAACAGTGAAAAAGACATCCGGGTCAGTATCCAACGGTCCCCGAAGAATTCCAGAAGTAAGTGACAGATCGGCACGAAGCCATCTTAGTTTGAGTGAATCTAGACCCAAGCTCGCAAGTCGTTGTGAATTTGGCAAATTTTGCATGCCAGGAAGGCATTTTGTGAAGGAGCGTTGCACGGACTCCACAACCTTAATATCTTTAATGAGATGAGGGGACCATACCTGACTGGCATATTCAACAATTGGCCGTACATAAACTTTAAAGGCTTTAACCAGCATGGCTCTGTCGCCAGATAAAAAGCATTTTCTAATCATGTAGCTAACCCTCTTTGCTTTGGTCGCAACATTACAGCAATGCTTGGAGTATTTAAGATTCGAAGTTAGGTGAATACCAAGGTCTTTTGTCTCATAGATGCAATCAATGACAGAACCTCCCAACCGATACTCCATAGTCCTATGGCAAATTCCTAGGGGCAACACTTTAGACTTCCCATTATTTATGGGCAATTGCCACTTTAAAGACCATTCATTCAGGAAATCAATAGCGAACTGGAGTGACTAATGATCCTGTGAGTCAGTAATGCTGTTATACAGCTTAACATCATCTGCATATTTGGGAAGTTTAACACTTCCAATCTTCGGGGGATAGAACCGAAATGAACAAAAGAAACAAAAGGGCACCCAGCACTGACCCCTGCGGGACACCACTTATTACTGGTAGATCATCGGAAGTAGCGCTCCCAACAGAAACTACCTGGGATCTGAGTGCGAGAAAGTCCGCAACCCAGTCATAGACCTTACCTCCGATCGAATGGACACTGAAGAGACAAATGTTCTAAGCTAAAGGTTTTAATAAAGGCAAGGAGGGATCGGTTATGGTATCGGTATATACCGATAACGAGCCGATATATCGGTAAATAACTAATTTCCGCCAAATTAAACCCCATTTTACACTGAGAGGTGTGCGGGTGGCTGACGGAGGGACAATGGAGTCAAGCCACATCATCGTGCGCAGTCGTCTCTGTACATGAGACAACAGACTTGCCTTTGGGCAGTCGAATGATGAAGACAAACGGTTGGTATTACTTTTCATTAAATATTTGATGAAATGTTGGTTCTTGTTACTAAGGGTAGTTCAGTTGGAAGAGAGAAACTTTCATTGCCAGCAACATGCTCAGGTTCGACTTGTACGCCTGTGGGTTGGATAAAGTCAGCCAGAAGAATAGTTAGTATTTTAGGAGAGGACTAGAAACGGATATTTAAACCTAAAATTTTACTTATCCTAAAACACTATCTTCATCGAGGCTACGCGCCTCCCTTCAGGTTAAACCAGTGATTGACTTAACGTAAGCGGATTGATTTGTAAGAAGGACAACAGCGTACTGTACTGCAGTCGGTGCTAGCAAGTGGGAATGAGCATAGATGCATTGTATTAAAGTTGTATGGTTGATAGGAGAGAAGGTGCTATACCTAACGTTTTGCCAGAAGAAGGCTTAAGTATTTCAGGATAAGTAAATATGATTTTGTATTTAAAATTTCGTTTTCGCATGTTTACATTTGTACCTGTTGGCTTCTTTTGGCCCAACTTCGAATGTTTCTACCCCCTTTAAACCTTAGTATATTCCTTGCAACTTACTAGTTATCAGAAGCTAGTGCCAAACACAAAAGACTGATTGCTAATGTCAAGTCTTCAGCAAAAGTCGCATGTTTTGAATTTTCAACTGCATGTTGTGGACAGCAGATGCACAAAGGTGCACTATTGCTATTTAGTGACACTGGAAGTTGATGTAAATTAAAAAAGTAAAAAATTCAGCCAATATCTCGGTGTGTCAGATTTTCTATAGGTAATCACAGTTTATCTGGAAGCTCATGTGTCTTATAAAATCGTTCCTCCCATCCCCCCTTTTTTCTTTGGTCATGCAAATCTATCGTTTCGAATTTGGTTTCAGCGGGTTCTTTTTTTTTTTTTTTTTTTTTTTGCGTTTGTGGAAAATATATTCTTGGAGTTTCAGTAACCAGCGCTAATTGTATGTTATAGTTACCTGGTATTTCACGTGTGGTTGTCCGTCTCACCATCCCAGTAACCATGTTATGGATCTTATACTTTTTTTTATGCTACGTCTGCAATCTTTGTAATGTTGACCTCATTTAAGGCCAGACATTTTTTTTTCAGTATTAACTGATGTGTTGGTGTGCGCTTTCCTCCATATCTTTCCTTTTTTACCTGAATGAATAAATAACTGAGAAACAGTAGCGCAGCATTCAGTCGAAGGCCAACCTACTGTGTGCCTGTATCTACAAAAAAAAAATTGTTTGGCTCACCCGGAGATAAAGTGTATTTCATAATTGTATTCTTCAAGGTTAGTTTGTTTTTCACATGGACTGCTTCAATGCGATACGTTATATCGCTTTTTGTTACCTTGTGTTTTTTCTTTCCTCTTCTGTGAACATAATATGTAATTACTGTTGTGGACAGGGCATGAATTTACATGAAATCTGGTACTTGCTTCATTTTTGTAATGACAGTGCAGTGTTAATTTTGGGGTAGTAATAAATTAAAATAAGAAGGTCGATTGTGGGGGAAACTGCTCTCCAATGAAACTTCAGAACATGGTTCTGCGTAATTTCGGTACTTCTCAATGGCTTAGTGTTGGTGAGACCTGCTGAGAACTGTCGAAGGAGTAACGTGAGTGATGTAAATAGCACAACCGTGAAAATCATGCACTACAAATAGCTGATATTTGCCATGCCTTTATTATGAACTTGCATATCGGTGACATGACTGGACTGGTATTTGAGGCAATGAACCTCCGAAACTACTCGGCTGTCCTTGTTTGTTCGAATTCTAGTGATGTCATCAGAATAACGAAAGCCGTAATAATGGCTTGCTTTATCTTGGATATTTTGTGCACATCATTTTCACTGTTCTGCTATTCTTTTTCTGTTACTTCTGTATAAATTGCTGAACTTTGTATTGATTTAATCATAGTTTAAAATTCTGCGATAATAATGATTCCTTTCAAGCATTTGTATTGATATCTATATGTACTATGTTTTTTTTCTTTTGTGTTCTATTAAAACTTCTGCTGAATCACTGATAATGCAAGCATAAGTGTACGTCTGGTGATAACATTTAGGCTTCACCAAATTTTGGTACAATTGCAGAACTTAATAGTTTTGTTCTCAGCTGGCAAACTTTCCTTAAATACCACCCTCAAATAAATGAATGTAAAACTTTTTATTTCTTGATGCACAAGTTTACAGAAATTAAAAAATGTATCTTAAATTCAATTGCTCTGTATGACGTTTCTGTAATTGTTTTATAATACAAGTCTTCACGTTCTAAGTAAGTGGGCACTGTTACTTAATACTGTGCAAGATTTATGCAAACTTATGAAGAAAATTCATTAATTAGTATACCCGGCCTTTCATATACCAGTCTAGTATGAAGCCATGTTATCACACTGCTCTCATCCATCCATTGATGCTCATTCATCCACAGGCCTGGTTCTAGAGTGTGCGCAGCAGGTTTCATCTCATCTGACCTCGCGGCATTGTTGTTGAAGTTTTGACAGACCTAAGATTAAAATTTGGTATTTCAAAGCAAAGAATCCACGTGATCAACTAAACAAGCCTTTCCAATCCTCCTTTCCTATTATTACTTGATCTTTTCTGCCACAAGACAATTGCCATCAAAGATAATACGACCGGTGCTACTACAGTCTGGTTGTTTCAAGTTATTTCACTCGCTTCTTAAAACTGAACACCAAGTCAAATGCCAACCTGACCAAATTTTCCTGGCCGTTTTTTGTTACATTTATGATGCACGCAAGCATGTAGTTCTGCTTTTTATTCGTGCCAACTGCAATAAAGTCTAATGTAATTTAAGTCAAGATCAAGTTAATTGTAGCAGGAGTGCCATAAATATGGACTCTTCTAGTACCCCATATTCCATATTTTGTTCTTCATCTCATCATCCTGTGGACTGCGGTCACTTGTAGAAGGAACGTTTAACATACATTTATAACATATGTTAAAACTATGTTGTGTAGAATTTTAGATAATAAATATGTGTGAAAAATATCACTAGAGCTGTGATTAGTCCATGCAAACTTCTCCTTGTCGAGCAGAACCATTGAAACGACCTTCACCTTCGACCTTGAAATAGGAATGTTTTAACAGTCAGCAGCTTGCGAATTGCTTGGATGCTGGAACGCTTGCCCATATTTTATTTCAACAGGAAAGCGTTCCTAGCTTCCAAGCGACTCGCAGGCTTACTTTTAAATACCCTTAATCGCTCGTTTTGCCTCCATATTACTTATCTTGCAGGTTGGCCCTTGACCCTCTTAAGCAGCAAAAAAAAAATACCTTTGGTTCTCATAGGCACCCGCGTTACTGTCAGCATTGCTCCTTTTATTAAAAAAAAATAGTAAAAAATAATATGTGCATCAAATCGCCAAAAATGTACTTTTAAAAAATTTATTGGGTGTTAAATATGCCATTCTGCAGGTATCAAATGCCTGTTGTGAGCACTAAGTTTGCTGTAGAGAGAAGCATGGCTGCTGTTCTGGAAAAAA
>JAHWFP010263149.1:49633-68495 GCA_023313725.1 Lithobius niger | reverse complement strand
CAGTTCTTGTGTTTAGTTATTGTGTAAGTGATCCAAAAGTAAAGCATGCATGTCAAAATGGATGTAATTGCCCTTTAATATCGTTGATTTCAGTTGCACACCAGCTGCTAGTTTCGGTCATGTTACTCTGATTTATAAAAATCAAATGTATAGTTTGTTTTCCAGATGCAACACTGAAAAGTAACTAGAAACTAACTAGAACATTTTGGTCTTGTGTCTAGAAAACGAATTAAGTTTAATTTACACCTTTAAAATACATAAAAATATAAAACTAACTGATTTTGTGATTTGGAATCTTTTTCTTAAGTTACATGTCTTTTTTTTTTCTGGTAGCATGCGCTAATTTATTTGATAGTTGGCTGTAAAGTCCACACATTAAAACCTTGAAAATTTGGTCAATATTTATTCCTGTGAAAAGCAGGAACAAAAAGAGTGTTTATACAAAATTACATCACATTTTGTAAAGAAGCTCCACCAATGAGAAAAAAATAATAACACCTCCCCTTCCCCCCAAAAAAAATCTGTGCACTGCACCAGACTTTTTTTTTTTGCACTTATGAGCACCAAGGTAATTATTTTATGCAGCCTTAGCGTCACTTCAGTAAAATAACATTCTGGCGATGTCAAATCAACTGTCCAGAAGCTGTGAAATGAGCTGTTCCGTAGCTTCACTCCCAGACTGCATTGTGAACACAAAGCAGAATTACAACATGGGTACTCCCAAGTCCTACAGATGGGTACGCATTTACACGTTCCTGTTAAGAAGTGTATTTCGTGTGGTTGGGCAAATTCTAAATTGTTGACCAATTGTGAGCTACTTACGTGTATTTTTAGCTTTAAATTAAGGAAAACCATTTATGTCCGAAATTCCATAAATAAAAACAATAATAATAAACCGTCTGGCTCTCCCCAGGCAGTTGCGCCCAAATGCCGCTAGGCGCACAAGTGTTAGCAGCAGTTAACCCCTTGCAATCATCGTCTCTTATGCTATAAGCGTCCAACCTGAGAATCCGTGTTTTGAAATTTGTACGTCTTATAACAAAAAATTCTATGGTTTTGAAGCAACATGGTCGCAGTCGGGTAAAAGACGAACAGCAAGCCAAGAAGTGCGCCACTTCCGTTAATTCGGACGCTTCCAACAATCAATGGCTGAAAGAAACCTCAACTATCAAAACCCTAAACCCTAAACTAACCCTAAACTATCAAAATGGGGCGCTTCCCCATCAGGTTCCCACCGTAATTTTGATCTGGCTGTCCTTTCAACAACCCCCAAAACTGCTACCATTAATCCTAACTTATTAGAAGCTATGGCGCATTGTGTTACAGCCCAACTCGCCAAACATCGAGTGTCTCAATGTTTGAAGATTCTTACTCGGCTGAAACTGTGAATGATACTTTTGTCCATTACTTTGATCACCCTCATCATTCAAATACTTTAAATTGTGTGAATCCGATTCTGGATTGGGGCGGGGGTAGTCTCCGTTGATCACTATCCCTGAATTGTCCCCATCAGATCAGTGCCTTTTTCCCATTAGTGACCATTTGCCAAGCGTGATCCTCAAAAATGTATTGTTTGTGTTTTTGCATCCGGTAATGTCTCGCTCAAATCGCCATCAGTTTCTCCCTTTTTCCCCAACACCCACCTAATCGGTGGCACACATATTTTAATCTTACGGACATATTCGTAGGGTTCGTATACCTCCTGCTAAGAATTTAGCTTTTAACCTTAGTTTTGACGTGCACCCAACCTTAGCCATGGCACCAAGATTGCTAAGACTTGTCTGAAAAACCCTACTTAATACCACCCACTTTGTTCAACCAAAACTCGCGTGTTGTGGTCCGTATCTAGCACCTGAACCACTCCCCTTCCCCCTTAATGATTAAATATCAGGGCTGGCGAACACCCGATGGAGTGCTCAGTGTATTGCTCGGTTCTGTACCTGACAGTCCTGCCACCGCACTTGTCGCCGCCATGGGATAGGTCCACCTACCATTGTCAGCCAACTGATGAGTCCTCTCTAGTCTACCCTTAGCAATCCACACACGCAACCACTATTGCAGTCGTATAGTGAGAATGTAATGTCACAACAATCGCTTCAGTCACTATCGCAGCTGCTATCGCACCAGTCATTGTCACATCATGTGGTGTCGTCACCTTCCAGCCAGTCATTGATTTATCAGTCGGTGCCGCTCCAGCTTCTTTCCTCCTCCTCACCACACACACACTTTTGTACAAAGCATTCCGGAATTCTGAATTGCGGACTTTGAAGGTATTATCATTTGTGAATCTGTTCGTTCAGAACCTTAAGAATCACTGGCAGAAAAAAATCGATTGGCAGCGTGTGGTTGGCATAACCACTCATTTTCTCCCTGACCTCTGCTGCTTACGCTGCCCGTCACCTGATCCAAACCCCCCGGACCTGCAGCGTACAACCTTCGAAATGCTGACAATAAGCAGAAGACACCACTTAACCTTCCTCAATCCAAAGTGCGATTTAGATTCCTTCTGGACTTAAAGGGGTTCACGTCATGACAGATGCAATTATGTTGAAAAATTAACACTATTTACCAAAATAAATTCTTGAAGCAAGGTGCGAATTTTTGTGGACCTTTTTATCTTCTGGGAAAGTCCCATACCTTCTTCATACTTTTTGAGGCGTAAACACCTGTTGGCTTGGAGAAATGGGTGAACGGTGAATTTGCTGCTTGGATAAGTTGGTGGGTTACAGCCGATTGTGGCTCCACCTGTTTGTTATGTGTGGAAGGTTGGGGAAGGAGTGCCTACCACATGCCGTTCATTTTTTGGGTAAGTCCCAGGCGTAATAATTTCTGTGACGTCACGGTGGGCGGCCTCTTGGGTGTTAATGAGAAGTGTTCGTGTACTTTGGAAGTGTTGAATGGAAATGCTCTCCAAGGCCCAGAAATGGGGGTTCGGATTGAAGTTTTGGATTTTAGTAACATCCTAGTGCAGTCCCAAGCAATTTCATGTTTTTAAAGATGTGGTTGGCAGACACTGCTATTTTCTGGCCATCCGGCTTCTCCACGGCTTTCACGTGTTCACACACTCAGGTGCTAGTTCATGAAAGAAAGTAACCAAGAAAATAATACCACAAATACCAATCTACTACCAAAGAAAAATTAATGATGCCACTTCATCCAGGATGGAAAATAAAAAAGACACGACAAGATGATAGTATTAAAAAAAGCAAAGGGCTGGTTCGCAATTTTAGTAATAATAATAAAAAGCCAAATAGTTTTGCTGAGTAACAAAACATTAATTAAATTTCTCAACACCCAAAAAAATAAGCATAATGGAGGACTATTTAGCCCCAAGTTGCACACAAGTGCCTGCCAGCAACAGTTGACTGAACATGAAAAAACTAAGTCCCAACTCGCACTGCAAGCTTTGTGAGGAGGGGCCCGGGAAGCAAAGCGAGCAGCCAGCAACAAGCCTAGTGATCAGTCCTCGTCTCCAAACCGTGTGAACGCTGGTTCGAATTCCACGACTGACCTAATTTATCATATGATATGCAACTAAGGGTTAATGAAACTTTGGTGTACGATTCATCGATCGAATCGTACACCTATCACGAGTATAATCGTATCGTTGGTACAAATCTTAATGTCAATTCTGAAATAGGTTGAAAACAAAAATTTATTTATACACATTGCCAACAGTTAACTCTTGATTAAAGGGTGACTGCTGAAGGATGATGATTCTAGTTACGCAGATGCCGACATGGTAATTCTGATTAATAAATTTCCATGTTCCTGTTTTGTAATAACAAATAACATCTTGGGACTTTACACACCCCCACATGGGATATTTTTACTGGGTGGTTCTAGACATCCACAAAAATGCCTCAAAGCTAAGTCGGTGCACAAGAAAAATGCCTTATACTCGGTTGCCAAGCAATGTAATCAGTTCATCCAAAATCACAACAAGCAATTTTAGGCAAGCAAAATAAAATCAGCAGAAGTTATAAAGCTCTCAAAGTTTTCATCCGTTTTCAGAAATACAGATATTATTAAAAACGGGAAGGGAAGACTCTTGGAACACTTAGTCCTGTCCCAGGATCGTTTTACAAAAATTAAGGCACACTGTTTTTATGAAAAAAATACAATTGTCCACGTCGCTTTTGTGTGAGTTTTTCGTACAAGTTATACCCCTAACGTAAACAAGTACAAAGTTAAAAATACAATGAAATTGTTAAATGATGTTTGCCACTAATCTGAGTCCCTTACTGGTCCATGTAATGTCCCTTTGTAGATTTTTTTTTAGCAATGAAACTACCAAATACATCCAGGCGTCCACCTTAAACTTAAACTTGCGTTAAAGGTCAGTAAAAGGTTTCCTTGGATGCATAGCAGAAAGTAAGCTCTATTCAACAATAATCATTACCACTGGAATGTTTATAGTTGGGTTGTCCTTAATTTTTAAAACTCAAAACTTTTTGCTCCCCCGCTTATTTAGGTACACCCAACAACTTAGTTTATAATAAAATACAACACTGGAGGGTTTCAGGTTGTCCCACAACTTAAAACGTGAAAGTTTAATCATACCACTCACAAGATATCCACTTTTTCTGATTCACAGTGTCTAGGGAGAAGTGACAAACCATCTATCACTCACAGGTAGAAAACAACCCTTGTTATAGAAAAAGGTTTGACAGGTTCGGGTCCCCCCTTTCCGAAAGTGCCTCCTAGTGAGCGCATTAACACGGGTCGTTTAATTCTGTAGGCCTATTTCCCACAGGGGGATAGGCTGTAGACATACAGGGTGGTCCACAAAAAAACTGACCACCCAACATTTTCGTAAGTCCAACTTTTCTAGTTAGCACCCCTCAGAACCAGGATAGGACAGAAACCAAATCTAATGAAAAGGGAAGATTTCTGTCCTCTACATGTTCTGAGGGGTGCTAACTAGAAAAGTTGGACTTAGAAAATGTTGGGTCGTCAGTTTTTTGTGGACCACCCTGTATAGAAGTAAAGCATTGGCCCTTAAAATACAGGTGTAAATGGCCAAAACAGGGAAAAAAACGAAAGGTCCCGCAAAGTGGTTGTACCTTCAGCAGACCAGAAATGAGAACTAAATCACCCTAAGATATTTTTAACAACCTTAAATTCAGAAAGAAAAAAAACTTGACTAATTTTAAAGTTCAAGAAAAACATTTAAACAAAATACCTACTCAAAGTGTCAGCGTTAGGTTCATTTCCAACTTGTTCAAAATATCAAAGAAAAACTAAACTACTCACAAATTTCACAACAAAGTCCTAAACAGACGGTTTTCAAAAAAAAAAAACTTTTTATTTACATCAAAAAATCAGGAAGAGTTACCCCTTTAAATTCTGAGAAACAAGTTAAGTTCACGTCGGTAAAGTTAAGTTTATCGATTACTTTCTTCTGGTTCCCACGGAAAGGAAAATGGCACAACTTGTCAGCAGCTAGGGCACCAGTTCTCTTAACAAAGTTGATAGCTTTGGCTGGTGAAACCATATTTAAAACACCTTTTTGGAGTCATCGACAAATCCAAAGTTACATTGGTTGAAGACTCGTGCATTTTCGCCCAACTAACGAAGTTAGGGAAACGTTCTACTAGAGCAGCTTTGTCTGGCTTTGTCACGCTTCAGGTTTAACCTCCAGTTGCGAGGGTTCGTTTGACTTGGAGCAGTCCAGTCGCTGGCCACAACCACTTATTGCTAGTGTCTTCTCGTAATCACAGGAGCTACTTGGAGCATGCCATCACATTGCTTTCCGCTTGGCTGAACACTATAAGCAGACTGGCTCTGATCGGGTTTCACTACAGGCTGAGTCCTTGGGTGGTGTCTGATTACTCAAGCTTTTTTCTGAATGGCAGACCTGCACAGTTTTGTTAAATCATTAAGAGCTTTTGCACCCAATATTGTATTAAAAGCATTATCGGTGGTCTAGCTTAGACAAGCTAGTTTTCAAAATACCTTCAGGCATCTTTAAGAACAACCGAAACCTGCTATAATTTCAGGGACTCTGGAAAAGCACTGTTCCGCTGTTTAAGTCGAGGCCAATTCTTAGCAATATTTTCATTGATTAGGGAAATAGAGCTAGCCGTGTCTTGTAAGAATTTATTTACGTTTATCAATTTCACATACAAAAGTGCTAGATTTAAATGTCGTAAGTATGTCTGTATTAACTTTTGACACTGGCATTAACCTGCTCCGGTTCCTTCTTTAATAAGGGACACATATTTCTTAGCTGGGTAGGCGAATTGCAATTGTAACAATGCCTACTACGTTTACCATTAATGCTCATAGCATCTGTAGCAATGCTTACTACGTTTACCATTATTGCTTATAGCATCGTTGCAATTTTAAGCCTCGTTAGTGTTTTAGAGTCAGAACTATTGTTACTGACGTCATCACTGCTGGCATTAGCGTCTAAGCTAGTGTTGCCATTTTTCGGTTTCTGGCGTGCTGCCTGTGCGCCAGTTTGGGGTTTAGCCTTATCTGTTTTAAGCTATTCTCAAGCACAATTTGCTTTTTTTCGGGCTGTCCACTCGTGTGCAAGAATTGCATCTTCCTCAAGAGTGAAATTCTTTTGGTGGTCGACCGTGTAACCACTTACGTAAGCCTGCTGTGCAAGACTTACAAAACTGTTCTAATAAAAACAGGTTGGAAAGCTTGTCATAATCACTATCATTGTCAGCGAGAGACATCCACTGATCATATAGACTTCACAACTCAATGCATGATCGTTAAACAACTGCTCCGGCTCTTTTTCAAGACTGCGGACTTTAACTTGCACGGTCTCCTTAGTTTGGAGGAATCTAGCTAAAAGTTTAGTTTTAACTACTCAATAATCATGCATTTTGTCTACATCTAGCCGCGAACACACTTTGGCAAGTAAATCCCCTTTAATGGCTGAAGGCCAACTACCCATTGATCGTCTGGAATTTTTTAGGTTACCATAGTTCTTTCTAAAATTGTTAAGAAAGAATTAGTTTTTGATTTAGCATTACATTTGTTTAGTAAACGAACTACGTCTGCCACTTATCCGGTTTGATTTTGGTTAACGTGAGATTGATTAACATTATCGTTATTAACTGGTTGGTTGTTTAGTCTTGCTAGTTCAACCTCTTTATCTTTAATCAAAAGTGCATAGTTTGTACTTTGTCTAATTCGTGTATTCGAATAGCATCTTCTAGTTAATTCATAGACTTTAAGCCTTAATCCTTCAGCTTTAAGTGCTGTCTCATCGGCCTTAAGTTAGGCGGCTTGTTTGTTAGCCAAAGTGGCTTCTCTCTTCTTGCAGTTGCTAAAGAGTCGTGTGAGTCTATTAAGTTGATTTTATTTGTTAACGAATCTTCCATTATGGTTACTGTATCCTGTCTGGAATCGCTGACTGTAAGCCCAAATACTAAACAAGTGGCCTTCAGGTCCTTGTTTCTAATCCCGTCAATTACATCTTCTAATGTCGCCATTTTGGTTGCAAAAGTTAATTTTCAAACGAAGCTTTTAAATGAAATCATTAATTCGTAGCTGCAAATTAATCATGAAATTTATAGGAGCGTAAATTTAATTATTATCCGTCAACTAAAATCCAGTTAGACAAAAACGTGAGATTTCTACCAATTTCCCCTCAAGCACGGTAATTAAAAACACTAATGAATCTACATCACTAGCTTGGTAACCTAGAACATCGCTCAAGTCCATCTACGTGTACATAAGATCAATCGCTGATCGATCTGTCAGATTTCTCTCCTCCTTCTGGTTGAAGACAAAACAGCTCAACAATTTAGGGTTTCAATGAAAAATACTGGTTGATCGGTATATACACTTTCACTGGGTTGGTGAAATAGGATACAGAAATAAGATGTACCCAACAGGCATACCTCGCCTGGATTGGGTTCTTGCTTTGGTAAAGTTGTCGAAACGTCAAACTACGGCTGTGGTTTAGACTTCTTGGCATCTGTGTTTAGATTCCAAAACTGGCATAGTAGTATAGCAAGTGAGAGGTGTAAGGGTGTAGCACTAAATAATCCCACCGCTGCCACCAATCTTTAATGGTGATTGCTACCATGGCGGTGGTTAACAGCTGCGGTACTCTGGTGCTTCAGTTATGGTCTTATTTCGGAAATAAGTGACTTCTTGAGTAGTAGGATAGTGTGGGATTCGCCCAGGACAGACACCAAGATGCCCCCATGCGAACCGGAAATGGCACCATCTTGGAAGAAGACCATCATTTTAGAAGGTCTTGACGTTACACCCGTTCCCCATTTTGAATGACGTCACGTCCTGTCTTTAAAGGAACCGGAAATGTCACCATATTGAAGAGTGGAACCAAAAGTGCTACCATTTTCCTAAGATGGCCCCGGTTTCTATTTTCAAAATTATTTTAAATGGCCCTAACTCTGTAACCGGTGGTCCTAAAACAAAATCGATCGAAATTTGGCCACCCTTTCGACGACTTCACTGGGGGGCCCTACCCAACTGGTGGCTCACCCAAAATTGGGTACCGTTATTTTTGGGAGTTGGCCCAACCCCGTACTTCTAAACCGTTGCTCCTAGAGTGAAACCGTTCGGGATTTAGCTTTCCCCGGCCGCGCCGTACGCGTGGTTCTCCCCTAAACTCGGGTACCAACATTTTTGAAAGTTGGCCCGCCCCAATAACTCGGGAACCATTCATCCTATAGCAAAACGGTTCGGGATTTAGCATCCCCAGGCTGGTCCCCAAAGCGTGGCTCTCCCCAGAATTCGAGTACCGTAATTTTGGCAAGTTGACCCACCCCATGTGTCGACTTGACTGGTCGTAACTCGGGAACCATCGGTCCTAGAGAGAAACGGTTCGAAATTTGACTTCCCCCGGCTCTATCCGGCTGTTTGCCCACACTACGTACCGGGTGGCTGCCACCGAGTTCATTTTGTAAATAACTGGCCGTAACTCGGGAACCATTACTTCTAGACTGAAATGGTTCAGAATCCAGTCTCCCCTTCGGTCGGACTACCGCGAAGTTCGCTTCTTTTTCAACTGACTGGCTTCCCCCTCGTATCATCGGGGTATTGAGCCCCTCCGCCACGTCAACGCTGCAGTTATCGGAGGGGTGGGATGGGATGGTATTGTAGGAGATTGGGTTGGGATTAGGACATGGGCACGACCACCTGCCCACCTTGGTTCAACCTGCCGGAGACCGAAGTATTCCGATGGTATAGCCGGTCGTGTTGGAAATGGGTGAGGAAAGGTATGGGTTAGCTTATGGAAATGTATGATTTAGGACTTCTCCTTCTTCGCGGCATATCGTTCGCGTCTCCATTTATTGGCCTCCGCCTTCTTTTCCTCAGTCATGGCTTTTCTTTTCACTCCCTTTTGTATCGCTCCTCCCGACTCTTCATAACGTTTCTGTTTCTGCGACGCATCCTGCTTTCTTCGCGCTATCTTCTTCTCTTCGCTCATGGTGGTGTGTCTCTCCTGTTCTGTCAAATGCTTTCTCGCCTTTCTTTGCTCCTCCCACCCGACTGGATCGTTCTGCCTTGTCTGACGGTCCTTCACCAACTTGTATCTGCAGGATGCTTTCACATCCTCTTCTGCCTTCTTTCGGATCCCTGCAGCGTTGCTCGCCTCCTCCTCCACTTCCTCATCACTCATGGTCCATGTCAGAGTTGAAGTCGTCCACGTACTCATGCTAGGTTCCAGACTCGACGTGGCCAATGGCTAGGGTGTTTTCTGCGTCATCCTGGATGAACCTTTTATCATCTTACGGTGCAATGAGGTACTTCATCACTTTTACCGTTGACAACTCCTGTCCGCTGCTGGCGATTTTACCCCAGGAGCCATTCGGCACCGAAGTCGCGGTCAATGCCACCCTGTAGTTCTCAAAGGCCATGTGTTTCCTCATGAACAGTTTCTTGAGTTCTTTCGCCTTTTTCGTTTCGGAGGACGGGGTCTTGATGGCGTACATCTTGGAGCAGAGCCCGACGAATTCCTGAATCGGGACGCCACCCATCTCGTCCTTCATCTTCCCCAAGACTTGCTTGATCGTGTCTACTGGTGGTCCCGAGAATAGTTGCTCGTGTCGAAACGGCTCGCTACACGTCATCCGTCTGTACGCGGTAGCTGAGGCTGTCGGTATCCGTAAATAGTAGTTCGGTGCAATCCTCGTACTTCGGTTTGATGTAGTCATAATGGAAGTCGTACACGGTGAGCTTGCTGAGTTCCAGTATGGAAGAACCAGAATAGGTTGGGAGATCGCACCAGACCTTTCGCATCCTCAAGTTGAACTGAACGAGACCTTCGTGCAAGATCTTAAAGGAATCGGCATGGGGCACGGAGGTGTACTATATCGCCGACTTGGAGTCGGTGTAGAGCTTGACATTGAGGCGCTTCTGTTTGTTTTCTAGGGTCTTGCCAAACAACGAGTTGTTCAGGAGCTTGAAGTACTCTTTTTTTTCTAATGGAGTGGTTGCCTGCTGCCTCCTTTCGGTGTTGGCAAGGATGTACGGTTTAAACCACGGTTTCTGGTTAAAGGTGAGGATCCTACGGATGTGGCGGAGATAAAACTGTGAAGGAGGTTTGGGACGAGCTTTACGGTGGGCTTGATGTCGTGACCCAGAGCTTCCGCCGTCGGTTTGCCCAGGGCAAAACATGTTCCCTCAGAATCTCAAACTTCTCCGGTGCCAACGGGAAGTCGCTGTGCGCTTCGTGCAGCTCATCGGGGTACTCCAGGTCGACTTCGAGGATGTAACCGACGTCTCCCTCATCCGGAACTGTGCTCACGTCGAACATTCGGATTTCCTCCTTCGTCAGATAACGGAACTCGTCGTAGGGAAAGTAATCGCACATCACAAGACCGTACAGGTTGTTTATGTCTAAGTCTACAATGAAGGAGGAAGGTTGATCGGGATCGTGCTCCAGCAGGTATCTGTTGTTGACTTTGGCTTGTCGCTTGCTGATAAACGAGACTCCACCGCAGATACCAGACGTAATCAAGTTGTGTTTTCCTGCATGGGTGAAAAGCTCCAACTTCCCCCCGGTCATCCTGAGGGCAGCTGCCCAGCTGAACCCTGGAGTGAACACGTAGTAGCATGGGTCCAACTGGTAGTGAACGAGAGAGACCCGGCCAAACTCTTCGAAAACGTCTGCTAGCAGAAAGACGTCGATCCTCTAGTAGATTTCGTGGTGCAATCCAAACCTACGCATCGAAATCCGTCCCCAGACGCTCCTCGCGTGAGCGTAGTCTTCGTCCAATATCCCTTCTTCTATCAGTTCCGAGTAGAACGCGTCTTGCGGTGGAAGCACTTCTTCGTCGGAAACAGACATGTCACCGACATATTCGTAGGGGTAGACGGACGCCTTTGCGAGTCAGGATATCTACGGCATCCTCCCGAGCCACACCACCGCAAAACCAATTTTTGCCCATGCCGGCTTCTAGAATCGGGAAGCTACCACTGCCGCTCCTGCAGTTATCGACCAGAGTGGACAGCGAGGCCTTCATGAAACTTTGCTGCCCAAGAAGCGAAGGTTGACGTGATTAGCGGCTAACGTCACGGATATGCTCTGGAACATCTCGGCGTTCCGACCGATGACGTCCACTTTCCCGGGAAATTGATGCACGGCACGTACCAAAAGGTGCATGTCATGCCCCTCCAGGTTATGGAATATGACGGGGATGGTCCTTTGTTGAAGGGCGCTCAAATTGCATTTCGAGTGTGCCGGGCCGCGATGCCTTCCGCTGATGTGACAGTGGTCTCGGCCTTTCCGATCTCCCATCTTCTGCGAAGTGAGGTCGAAGCTGAAATTGCAGTAGTGGCATCGCCGAGCCGTGTCGAAAGCCTGCTGTTCGGCAGGTGTTAGGACGAGTGGCTTTACTTTCTCCAGCAGAGTCTCGTACCGGTTTGCTTCCTCCACCATGCGATCATAGAACACCTCCACCGCATCTTCTCCCAGGTAATAACCTTGGTTCACGATTTCCCCTCGAGCTCCACCAAGATATAGCCAAAGCTGCGGTACATGTTGGGCGACCTTGGTCGTGGAGCTCGTGGAAGGATCAGGTTGGACAGTCTGGAAGGAGTTAGACACTCGAAGTCTGTGCTACATGATTCGGGGGAAGGGGTTCTGACGGTTATAGAATCGAAAGCTGAGCATGTTTTTACCGGGTTCTCGGAATCTGAGGGCTTGAGGGCTGATCTTCACGCATTCTTCTCGGTGGGACAATAACATCCACGCCTTCCCGTGCCCAGTGAAGCATTTTCGACAGTAGAATTTAGAGTTTCGCAAGTTTGAAGATGTCGACGATGGTGTTGTTGAGTGGGGCGTCACCGGTACTTCGCCTGCGGTCGGCACGCTAACGTGGACGTCTTTTACCTGTGCCAGACATGCAGCAGCATACCGAAGCGGGTGGTACGAGATAACGCGAACATCCTTATTATCTTCAGGCAAGACTACACCAATCTCAGGCACGTCTACAACAAGCACGTTGGGTGTTAAATGAGCTTCGAGCTTCGAGTTTAAGCGGACCTGCGGAGAATGTTGGAATTCCTACCCGCACGGATTTCTAACGATCGACAAGACCAAACCCTTGAGAGAAGTGAGGTACTGACACATGTTGGATTGAGTCGGTTACTGAGTTGAAGCGTGTTAGTCTTGACCCGATTTGGATGTCGACGTTGACGAGAACTTGCGTTTAGGTTGGTGAGAATGTGTGTTTGGGTTGACGAGGTCGTGACTGTTTGGGTTGACGTGGTTTGAGTTGGCTAACCGACTAGGATGATTGTCTGCTTAATTTGAGGGGTGAGACTGTGACTGTGAAACTAGGATGATTGTCTGCTTAATTTGAGGGGTGAGACTGTGACTGGGAGACTGCACTTGAGGACGAGGTAGATGAAGTGGTGGAGAGGCTCAATACCCAGTATTAGTGAAGAAAAAATGAACTTGGCAGCAGCCTTGTGATGGAATGAAAAAAAAATAAACTTGGTGGTAGCCATCCGATAGTGAGCGGGATGTGGGGTTCAGTTAAGGGAGACCAGATTCCGAACTGTTTTGCTCCAGGACTAGCGGTTCCCGAGTTGCAGTCAGTTAATTGTAAAATGAACTCGGTGGCGGCTTCGGGCACACTCGGGGACGCCAAGCCCCGAACCGTTTTGCCCTAGAATTAGCATTTCCTGTGTTACGGCTGGTTAATTGTAAAATGAACTCGGCAGTGGCGTAGGGCACACTCAGGGAAGCCAAGTCCCGAACCGTTTTGCCCTAGAACTAGCAGTTCCCGAGTTTCGGCCGGTTAATTGTAAAATGAACTCGGCGGTGGCGTAGGGCACACTCGAGGAAGCCAAACCCGACCCATTTCGCTCTAAGCCTAGCAGTTTCCGAGTTACGGCCGGTAAATCGCAAATAAGCTCGGCGTCGGCATAGGGCAGACTCGGGGGAAGCCGAATCGCAACCTGTTTCACTCCAGGACCGACGGTTCTCTCATCACACCCACGGGTCTGCACTTCCTCAAGCTGTTGCGCAGGGTTGATTGAAATACTTTTCGTATATAAAGCAAAATCTGCTTATACACGACTTAGCTTCAAACCCATAACTCGAAGATGCAATCCGAGACGCCATACCAGTATGATTTCCCCAATTGGCACGGGTACCGTCCCGAAGAGGCAACTCCCTTCATTCCACAGCTGCTCGATCCGGTGACTGGGGTGAAGATTTTCACTAAGGAGGAAGCATTTGCTGAGATAGCCGCGGAGGAAGCGAAGATAGAGCGGGCGAGGTTTCTGGAGCATATGTACGGGTCGAAGACGCGGGCTGAGAAACGAAATTGGTATCATCTCGGGCAATGGTTGCGGGAATAGGCAAAATAGTAACTCCACTAACGAATCAAATTCAACACCCGCGTCCTAGGGATCGTCCTAGACATTATTAGGCATTACTCCGATTTTAACCCGTAACTCGAAGATGCGGTCGTGACCCTGTTCTAATCCCAACCCTTCCCAAATTCACCTCGCCGATAACTGCAGCCTTGACGTGCCGGAGTGGCTCAGTACCCTGATGATACGAGGGGAAAACCAGTAGCAGTTGAAACAGAAATGAACTTCGTGGTAGCTCGACCGAAGGGGAGACCGGATTCCGAACCGTTTCGATCTAGGACTAACGGTTCCCAAGTTACGGCCAGTTATTTACAAAATGAACTCAGTGGCAGCCACCCGGTACGTAGTGCGAGCAAAGCCCCGGGAAGAGCTGAGGAAAGTCAAATTTCAAACCGTTTCGTTCTATGACCGACGGTTCCTGAGTTACGACCAGTCGAGTCGAAACGTGGGGGTGGGCCAACTTGCCAAAAATCACAGTACCTGAATTTTGGGGAGAGCCACGCGTAGGATACAGCCTGGGGATGCTAAATCCCGAACCGTTTCACTCTAGGACTAATGGTTCCCGAGTTATTCGGGTGGGCCAACTCCCAAAATTGACCGTGCCTAATTTTGGGCGAGCCATCAGTTGGGTAGGGACCCCCCCCCCGTGGGGTTGTCGAAAGGGTGGCCAAATTTCGATCGGTTTTGCTTTAGGACCAACAGTTATCGAGTTAAAGGCCATTTTAAATAATTTCGGAAATCGAAACTGAAACCGGGGCCATCTTAGGAAAATGGCGGCACTTCCGGTTCCACTCTTCAATATAGTGACATTTCCGGTTCCTTTAAAGACAGGACATGACGTCATTCAAAATGGCGCACTGGATGTGACGTCAAGACCTCACAAAATGATGATCTTCTTCCAAGATGGTGGCATTTCCGGTTCATCTTGGTGTCTGTCCTGGGCGAATCCCTCACTATCATACTACTTTCTTGGTCCTGTTATATCAAGCATAGCGGTATCTACTGCGTGAAGAGTGGTCGATAGTTCTGGGCCTAAGCATTAGTAAAATAAGTCTGTATGGTCTAACTCCCACCACGGAAGAATCCAAATTTATATTGGTGGTCTAAGTTTAAATGCTAAGCTAAGCTAAATACTCTTGCTAGCAAAAGAATGTTCAACTGGTTTCAAAAACAACAAAGTTTAGAGTAATTTATTTAACTCAAAAAGTATTACGACATGGGTATTTACAAGTCTCGGATTACAATTCAGTAAGAAGTGCTTTTCAGTATTTTTAACAATTCAAAGTTTAAGAATTGTGTAAATCATTTACAACAAAATAACACAACGTGACAAGTTAGACTAAATCATTTTAGATTAGACATGAATATTTGTACAATAAAGTACAATTGAAACAGCAGTTTTGCGTGATGCTGCCAAGCATCTCTAATTTGCTTGACACTACAAAACCTTCACCATACTACTGCATACGGGGTCAAAGAACCAAAGCATAAGATTGTTAAAGTGAAAAACTACTGCATCAAGTTAACCTCCCGAAAGTAATACAAGTCATATTTAGATTAAAATTAACACGAGTTAATAATAAAATAATCAAAGCCAGATTTTTAGAAAGGGACCCTTGAAAACCCTTACATTAATGGGGAGACGAGAAACCTAAACTGCCAAAAACCCTGCCCCCATTAAGTAACAAAATCGCCTAATTAACGTTAAGCTCAAAATTTTAGAATTAAGGCCTAAAGGTTTTCAGTTAATCTACATCTAAGCTACTATCTTCAATACCCAGCATGGCATGGCGCCTCTGAAGAACATCCGACCTCCAGACGAGCTTAGTGACTTGTCGTGAATCTGAGCTGTGCTATTGATGCTTTGCACTGCTGCGGTGATATACAAGAGGGTCGGATCCAGCAGACCAAAGTGCAGACGCGTAGGAGAGCTACCCTGGCTACGGCCCACCTGATTGGCTGAGTGAATCCGGAGAGCTGATTGGTGTAGGCAATATTTGAAAATTCGAATGAGCGTCACTAGCTCCTGAGGCAAGAATTGTATATACGGTAGGACAATTTTTTAAGTGGCAACCGTATGGCTCAATTGAAAATGGGAAGAAGCAATTCCACACTGTGAACATTAAAGGCCATTAAATATAACAACTTCTAAATACTTGATATACTAAAAGCTATCTGTCAAATTAAATGCCAATATTTGTGCAGTTGATTTCATAATTTGAAATGAAGTTTAGGCTAAAATAGCGTTAACATCAGTGCTAAAATGCAAACAATATATAAGGATAAATGCAGTTCTAATTGTGAAGTGAAGTCTCAAGTATCGTGGTGATAAAACAAACATGGTTATGTAAAAAGGGCTGGTCAATTAGCAACACCCTTTTCCGAGTTACAAAACATTAAGCTGCGTGCTTTATGCAAAATAAGAATTTACATTTGTACAGAAGGTTGAAAGAATGTCGTCTTCGTTGCTTGGTTTCAGCGTTTACCGGAGACGATGGTTTCTTGTAAATATAAAATTAACGATGATGAAATAAAAAGTGCTGTTTCCAGGGATCGTTAGGGAAAAGTTCATTCTTGTTTTTAGTGAAAACGGAAGACGATTTAGTCCATTATTCGAGGAGAAAACTTGAATTATGTGCGGAATAGGCCTATGCGGCTCTAAGAAGAAAAAAATTTCACACATTTTATTTGCATTGGAGTTGGTTCGCCCCGCCACTGTTGGGTGAAGAGCGCTGTCTTCTTTACACATAACTTTTGCGCCCGAGCATAAAAAAAAAAAACGGATAAAAACAGTTCTCTAAATCTCCGCTAATATTCCAACAATAAACTTTATGGCAGCAGCAACCGTATTATGTAAAGGTAAATGTGGTACCTATATTAACCGTTAATAGAAAATGAGTTATTAATATTTCTTGGAAAACTTAAGGAATGTTACGGAAAATATTCTATTCTAAATCTAAGTAACTACACTTTCATTAAAAAAACAACAACATATTTTACTGTACGTGATGTGCCGTGACTGGTATTGTCCTACAACAATTGTCTGTTTTCACGGTTTGTAATGGGTCGTTCGGGGAACAAAACTGCTTTATCCATCAAGGCAAAGTAGAAAATAACATTCCTAGGAATAATAAACGAACTAATAAGTGCATTTGGCGACAATTGGTAGAATTTTGTTATTTGCGCAAAGAGGAACTATGAATTTAAGCAAGAAATCACTGCAATATTACTACTACGTTTTACAAGTTGGAAAGTTTTTATTTTAAAGTTGCTTTTTAAAGGAGATGGTATATTCTCATTTCAAATACAACTCAAGGTTAGTTTAAGTATCGATAAAATTTCTCAACCACTCATTACATTCCCAAGCTGATAACAATACTTCGTATAAGTGCTCCATATTTTTTAAGCTTCGGAATGCAACGTGTGAAAAAATTATCGATAAAATAATATGCTCTTTTGATTGGGTTCCGATAAAATGAACCGGATTCCAGGTTCGGCTCCCATCACTCTTCCTCCCTCGATTGTGTAAATGCTTCTCCAAGTTTACTGATAAAGTAAAATTGGAGTAAAGCATGTATTGTCTCCTTCCATAAAGTTCTAAGATTTAAAAGGAGTACGTCCTCTCATTTTGAACATAGATTCAAAACACTAACGCTGGATTTCAACATGTCCCTAATCTCAAATCGCGATGAAAAATCTAAAACGGTACATTTGCGAAAATTAGAGGTTGAATTTGACGAGCAAAAACTCGTTTCTTTGACATTGTTCAGTTATCACAATTTTCGCACTTTGTTTCATCCTGCGAAGAAACGGCAAATGAAGCTACTACTGGCACCGGGAATAAACCGCTACGTGTTAGAACTTGGGTATACTTTGATATCCATAAAACCAATGGAATACTTAAACAAAATTTGTAATAGAAAAGCTGTGGTTTAACTCGCCTTCGTGCGCGAGTATGGCCTTATCAAAAGTGAGCGGAAAAATTAGCTCCGTGTACGTCACAAATCAATTCAGTGCAACCCTTACCCTACGTCTACGATAACGCGGAAAAAAGAAAACTGAATGGAATGAACAGAACGGAACAAACATGTGCCCGTCCAAGCTAGCGCTGAACGGCAGCACATATTCCTTTCAAATGAAGTGTGCGTCACCTACTTGCTTCTCCCTCCCCACGAACAACGAGTGGACACGGCCCAACCGCTTACATGCCTAGCATTTCGCGTTGAGTGGATTATCGGCTAACTGAACGAACTTTCACGAGTCTTAGTGGTGTTTAATGTTCATGGTAGTGTAAATTTATGCATGTTTTGCTTGATTTCAATTAAATATCGGCGTGGCAAAGTTGAGTGATGGATCGTCCGCCATGTTGACTTGGCCTAACGGAAGCAGAACCAACAGAAAGTCAGCTCGGCGAGCAGAATTTCCATAGTTCTGTAAGTAATGCATTCTGGGATTGAAAGGAGGCGTGGTTTTTTCGCCAAATCAACTGAACGGAACGTTCCGCGTAATCGTAGACGAGGGGTTACAAAAAGAACTGCAGTTTTGGGCTTAAAAAAAGTTACATTTTATGGAATACAAACTGCAGTTCTTAATTACTGCAGTTTATTAATAATTGCAATTTGTCAGAAAACTCCGTTCCATAAAATTGCTATTTTGAACTGGCAGTTTCTAAAAACTGCGGTTCTACATAAAAACTGCGTCTTATGAAACTGCACTAAATTAAAAAAATATTGCAGTTCATGGAACGACAGTCATAAAATGGAACTTGCCTCATTCAGCAATCCATTTCCTATTAAATTTACTATGATTATTAACTTACATACTACCTGTTCAACCTTTTATCCTTGCTACTCATTATGGTGATCTGACTGACATGATTTTCGTGTCTGAATCAACCATATATACCCACTCACTCGTTAGTTAATAAGTATGGGTTTATACCGTATATACCCACTCACTCGTTAGTTAATAAGTATGGGTTTATACCAATATACCCACTCACTCGTTAGTTAATAAGTATGGGTTTATACCATAT
>JAHWFP010263149.1:20870-49623 GCA_023313725.1 Lithobius niger | reverse complement strand
TATACCATATATACCCACTCACTCGTTAGTTAATAAGTATGGGTTTAGAACTGGTATTTTAACATTATCGCTGAAATAAAGCAATGCTGCTCTTCACTTGAAACAATCAATAATTGGCCCCTTTTGTTTTAAACTTCGAGAACTTCATTACATATAATTAAAAATCATAATTCACGAAGTGTTAGAAACTATAAATTTAACAGCATTTCCAATAGTTAAGTGCAGTCTTATGCCAAAACTGCAATTGCAATCCACAGACAACTGAATTTTAAATTTGCTTTTTAAGTACTTTTTAATGTTAATAATTGCAATTGTTTTAACTGATTTAATTAATTGATTGGTTTAGGTAAAGAAAAGCAACCGGCTGTGTAGCCTATAAATAATCCTGTTTCAAATCACATGATATATGAATCGTTTGGATTTAGCCTGCACCACATTAGACCAGATACAAGTTTAAACTAGGTCTAATGCGGAGGTGGCTAAATTCGCATGACTGATAAAATCCTGTGATCTGAAACAAGATTATTTATAAGCTACATAGCCAGTTGTCTTTCTTTATTTTGTCTGGTCTAATAATGTGAAGATGGCTAAATGTGAGTGGTGATCTGAGACAGGATATTTGAAGAGCAAACATGCAAAACAAGTTAAAACTTATTTTTTTAAAAATGAGTTAGGTGGCTTTCCATACATTTGTTGTAGGATGGAGACCACGTACATTTCTGTCGGTGCAAAAAAAGTGAAAACTTGCCTATTGCGGGCCAAGCACAATTCTTGATTCATGCTAATCAAATTAAATCATGAGCAGCGTTAAAACTTACAACTTAGAAAAAAATGAATAATCCTGTTGGACTTGAGCAGCAACTTTTCCCTGTGGCACCACATGTCTAAGTCTCTTAGTTCAGATTTTAGTATGTTATAGTATAGGCATCTATTGGACTTTGAAAAAAAAGTGTTTTCAAAATAAGTTAAGCCATTCTTCACACTGATTTAGAGCCTGCATTTTACAAAAGTTAAGAAATTTTTTTGGTGGTGTAATAACTTGCTCTGGACGTACATTTCTGAACAACCAAAAGCTTTGTAGAATGTCTAAAAGCATGCTAGCGCTTCGCCCATCTAGTTCAGATTATTGGATTCGTGGTGTCTAATTATTGCTGTCCGATTGTTGTTGTTCAATTGTTGTTATTCATTATCAGTGTTTGGGTGAAAGCTAGCTACGGCTTCTCTTACCGGAGACATTAAACTGCCATTTTCTGGTATTGAATGCTAAATATTCATGTGGCAGAAAGCTTAGGAAATTGTATAGATCGACTGGGTTTATAATATTTATAATACACATCTCCGTTAACCAAACAAGGCTCTGCGAATTTGCCAACCAATTGAATGCATGTCAAAGCATACTCACCGTATACTGTGACACACACATGAAATGAATGTGTCAAAGTATAGAGACCACAAGCTTGTATGAACTATCTTTATTTCGATCTGTGTATCAAACATAGCTACACCGGCAGCGAAAGGGAATAACAATTAAAATAAAACTTACCGCTGGAACACTGACTGGGGGTAGACACTTGCTTATTGAATGCTTCATCGCTTGCTTCCATCAGTTCCATGTTTGTTTACCTTTTAGCACGTGTACAATGTGTTATGCAACACGGCCCTCAAACGTGCAAGTGATCATCTAGTGGCAAATGTGTGGGAAGGATCAACGTGCGGGCATGGTCGTATGAACTACATTGCAGGGAGTTAGGCTTGGGTGAAGCTGCCGGAATGGAAGGCCGCATGGGCCTTTTAGTTAACGAGCGTTATACCAGATACAGAATGGTTTCAATAAACAAATCATTTAGTAGAGTACATATACAAATTTATTCAGTTCCTTTAAAAATTAATGATCATTTCAGGCAGTTATGCACTTTTGTGTGAACAAATTCAAAATTGTATATAGTACGTATCTTCAATTTTCAAAGTAAGTTATACCATTGTTGTTTATTTTCAGGTTTGCCTTCTCCAAGTTCTGTGACTTCCAGCACTTTAAAAATAGTTTTCTTCTAACTAATTGTGTTTGCAACTGGGCCAGATGCAAATATCTTAAAAGTCATCAATGTGACGGAGAGTGTGGATTGTATCACAATTCGTTCTTTACACCAATTGAATCCTCAGAGGGTTTGCCATGTATGTTGTCAGCTACAGAAAAAAAGAAAGAGTTCAAATGTGACTAACAGGTAAAACATTTACATTTGTTTACATAATACATCCTGCTTTTACGTATTTTTTTTACAGTACACAAGGGAGTTGGTTTTTGTTATACAAAATTTTGTTTAAAAATGTTGGTTATACCAGTTGCTACCATTTAGTTATTGGCAAGCACTTAAACAGTGAGTACCACCCATACTACTCTAAAACAAAGGGTAATTTTAACAAAGGACTAACATTCAGTTTAGGAGACTAACATTCATTATAGATGGTCGGGGGTGGAGGATAAACAAAAATGTGACTACCAAATTTTTCATGCCCCACCCCCCTTCAAGATCCCCTCCCAATCCAAACAAAAAGTAAGCCTTGGAGGCTATCGTTTCATGCTTTTTTTTCTGTAGCCCTATTCAATAAGTAGCAGTCCACACTGACAAGTTACCAGTTTTAAGGAAAATATCCCTCGTTTTTGATGAAAGAATGTAGCGTTAAACAATACTCTAGGACAGTGGTTTTCAACCTATGGGTTGCGACCCCAAATGGGGTCGCGGGCGTCCTCTCGGGGGTCGTGGTACATAAGCAGAAAAAAAATTATTTTACTTTTTAAAAAATCTTTCTATCTTAAAATCCTTTTTCCCCTGAAATTTAGTCATTAATAAAATTAATTAATTGTAAAGTACTAATAATAAAGTACTAAAGTACTAAAATAAAATCTAATTCTAATTAAAATCTCTCCATTCTAACAAATAATCTTCCTAATCTAAAACAACTTTGTGGGCGTGACTTTGTGCCGGGAAAATCCCCATCTATGAGTGTTCACACGCTCAACTCAGGTTTAGTCGTACGTGCACGGCGCATGTAAATGATATTTCTTATCTTATCTGATAATTAATAATTATAATGATTATTGATTATAATGTATATTGTATAATTCTATAAAATAGGAGCGCTATTTTGGTTTTTTTTAATGAACAAATGGCGATGTTTAAAATGCTTGAAATGCAAAGAAGGCATTGGTTTCCCGGGGCTCTGCTCCGGACCCTACTGGGGGAGCTCAAAACGCTCCTCCGACCCCCCTAGTTGTGAAACCGACGGGCGAAAGAATTTACTTGAGGGGGTGGGGTCATGGAAAAATTTTTAGGAGGGGATCGCACTTTGAAAAATGTAGGGAACCACTGCTCTAGGAAACACTAAAGACCTTTAAACACCACGTCACACCATAAAGACATGACGAACGTACAGTTTGCTTGTATGTCCACACCCCTGACACAGCAATTCTGAAAGGACATAAGATGCTTAGCAGCCAGGAAACAGGGCTCTTCTAGAAGATTATTGAAAAAGTTAAACAAGCTAAATTGATATTGACAGCTTCAAAACCTTAAAACACTTACATCGTGGGGGTTGTGCCCCCCCAGAAGCTGAGGCGTTTTAGAAATTTTGGAGTACAAAAATGTTTCTTCCCTCCAGTTCAGCTATTGTTATGTGTGACCCCCCCCCCCCCCCTCGGGGGCAATAAAGAACGACCGGTCCATAGCTGTTTTTGATTAATTATATATACTCTAAAGTGCTGCATAATGGAGTAATTTTTTTTGCATATTAATCATAGTTAATATTAAAGGGAAGGCAATTTTTTCCCTGAAGTGACAAATTCTAACAGAAAGCAATATGATGTACCGGCCAGCTATTTTTCCATTGTATCAAAACCAAGCCAGTCAGTCAAAAAGTGACCAGCATACCAACGAATTGCCAAAACAATCATTGATGCAGATGTTGTTTTTCAAAGAGGTTTGTTGCTGCAAACTTCTCACCGATACTTTAATTTGAAGAACCAATAACCAGCATCAGCAAAGCTGTTAAAACTTTCCAAATTTAAGGGATCAGGTTTTGTATGAAGAATTTGGAAGTTGCTACTGAAGTATTTGCAGGAGAATACTTAGAAAATTTGTTCTTTTTGATATTTGCTATAGACAATCGGTAAAGGTTTTTACTGTGTGCTTTCCTTTAATTTAGCTACTTCTTCATTAAAAATGCTCTTTTTCTGTCCAAATTTAGTACCCAAAATATTTTGCTAACTTTCGGTTCTTCCACTACGTGGCGTCTCACTGCTGCACCGCAGCGTCACTCCACCACGTGTTGCTCATTTTTTTCGTTGGACAGTCCGTATGGTGCTCACGTCTGTTGTACTCTACATTTTTAGTTTTCTTTTTGTTAATCAGGCAAATATGGAAAAAGAAAAAGTGGCGTGGACAGCCATTCAATCCTAACTAATTATTAGGCATAGGAAATAGCAATAGCCAGTCGCAAGATTACCTGGCAAAGAAATGGGGTAAATTCCTTCAGTATTGGTTCATCACCATAATAGCAACGATTCATTCAGTCATTAGTCACAGATAGTTGTCCGTCCACCACTGCCCCAGTCACCAGTCAATGGACTGATGTCATCAAGCACGCTTGTACAGTCGACAGTTGTCTTCAATCTCAGGGATAAGCAGCTGCAAAACAGGGTTGGCATGGTATTTACCAGGGGTGGTTTTTACCAGGTTTTTGCCAGGGTTTTATCGCCTCGGTATAAACTACTTTTTCCCAGTTAAAGAAAAAAAAGGTGAATAACGTGTAAAATGTAATTATATTAGTTTTAAAAATTAAATAATGTTAAATATAATTAAAAGTGTCTTCAATTCAAAAGATTAGATTCAAAATATGTTTGCTGATACAATGTTTACATAGGAAAATAAACATAAATGTGTGTTACAAGTACAAAAATTGTAATTGAAATGCTAAAAATTCTCATAATGAAAGTTTCTGTTAGTAGTACACTAAATTCTGTTACTTGAATTTTCGTTTCAAATACAATTTCTAAGTACTACTATTAGAATTAATGAGCACTTAGGCTCCAAAATTTAAAAATGCATGTAATAAAAAAATAATTGTAAAAAATAACATTTTTCCCACTTAGCTGGTTTTAACCAGGTTTTTACCAGTGCCCTGTCCAAAACTAGTTTTTTCTGGGAAATTGCCAACCCTGCTGCCAAAATAGATGAACGTCATTGGACAGTCGCCAGGCGATGCCCAAGTATTATGATAAGCCATCACTGGATAAAATATCCAAGATGGAACATTAAGTTGGAATTAAATGAATAGAAGATGAATTGTACTTAACAAAATAATGTTTGCTTCTTTCTCTTGCTATTCACCAAGTTCTTAGAAGCTGAACCCTGTACGCATTATCCCATTCCTCCAATCACCGCAGCTCAGCCGATAATGCATGCACTTAGCAATGATGTCAGCGTAGAAACAGTTATTAGAGTAAGTTTTGAGTCCTAAATTCACTGGTTGCATAGTCTTTTACAGCTGCATCTAATAAATGCGGTTGCAAAGCAGGAATATCAGCCCTGGGATGGTCCCTACGAGCAAGGTATGAGCTGGATTTATGGTTGGTTTCTGACCAAGCATTCATAAACACTGTATGAACCTTTTAAGGAAATTTACGCAAAACTGGACTGGATTTATCATTATCGGTGTCCCAGTCGCTATCACCAGAATTATTGCACCTAACTTTATGAAACGACTTTTTACCTTTGCAGAATCGGTATGTGAGAATACTCAGACAATTCATCGAAGCAGCTGTGGGGGTAGTGTTCCACTACCGCCCATCTAGTTTTTGTAAGGAACCAAACCACCAGGAATAATTGCTTTGGATCCTCTGACAGTAACTTACATCAACGAAGATGAAATACCTCCATCACCAAGCCGATTCCCCAGTCTCTCGTCTTGTTTAGGACAGTCCAGGATTTAGGTGGTCTCCAGGAGGGCAGTCATCAATCTCCCTTTGAACCGAATTACCTCCTCACGTCTTTTTCAGTCCAAGTGACCAAGACGACCTTGCAACACACGACCTTGCAACTTGCAAAGAGGCAGAAGGCCTAGCGGAAGCACTCGATGTGGAATATGACTCATGTCTTCCCATGCCGAACTTCATCCGGATCCCCACAAATCAGTTTAAGGTAGAAGAACGGTTCATGCATCTCTGCATGCGTGCTGTCTCACAAGCAGACTTGGTATAGTCCGCTTCAACTGCGTCCTACAGTTATATTTACGGACAACTCCTTAACTGCAATCAGAAGAGATCCTTCATGAATGTCTGAATGCAATAGGCAATTAGGCATACCAGAAAAACGCAATGAATTGGGGAGTTAGGTCGGTGACCAATTCACTGATGCTAACTAACACAATTCGTCTACCTCGAATCTTCAAGTTGTGTGAAAAGAGACATACCAAGTTGACTTTGTTTACTTCCATTTCACAACACCCAGAAACTATTCAACGGTGTGTTCCTGAAATTAGCACCCTAGTTAAAAGATGAGGCTAAAACACAACCATTAAAGAAAGAAGAAACCTGCAGCTCATAGCCAACATTTTCCCTGTATTGGTACACCATATGGAAAGATACTCTTTCTTGAACCTCAAAAGATAACAGGATTCCGAAATAGGCGGGGGGTTATCAGCGTGGCTCCAAGAGGACGAGTTGGAAAAGGTCAATTCCTCTATACCTCATCTTCTTCATGCATGCAAGGCTCCATAGGAAGTCAGCAATGACATGCAAATCTTCCAACCTACACTTATTCACCGACGGGAGGGTTCCGATTCTATTTAGAAGAAAGAGAATCAGTTGCCTATGACACATTGGTTCTGTCAGTAATCTGAGAAGGATATCTCCCGCCTTTCAAATCAGTTCCGTCATTGTCAAAAAAAGAGCTCCGTTATTGACTCTTATACAAACGAGACCCAGAGCTCACCAAAGCCATCCAATACTCCCCCAAGGTAACCCCCACAGCCCGGCCAAAGCAATACTAAGAGGGGGAGGGGGGGCACTAGTTAATATTCGACATGACACTTCCAGTTTCATTGTCAACGTCTCTAGGCCCTCAGAAACTCACTGTCTCATTGGACATGGTGAATGGGCATTGGTTACCTATGACACATTAATTCTGTCAATGATCTGAGAAGGATATCTCCCGCCTTCAAAACCGTTCTGCCATTGTCAAAAACAAAGGTCCATTATTGATTGAAGAAGACCCAGAGCTCACCAGATAAGTAATCTCACTGCTGGAAAACTCCCAAGGGAATGCCCAGCCAAAGCAAAACTTTAAAAAAAGGGGGTGGGGGGGGGGGAACTAGTTAATATTCAACCTGAAAAAAAAAGGGGGTGGGGGGGAACTAGTCAATATTCAACCTGAGACAAGTCAACACTTTCATTATCAACCTACACTTAAAAATCCCTATGCCCTCAGGAGCTCAACGTCTCACTGGTCATTGAAGATGCCTCTTCCATTTGTCCCTCCACCATCAGAGCGAGAGTTCTTCATAGTGCAAGTTCATAGCTTAACTAAGACTCTCCCTTCCGCAAGGAAACATGCACCCATGAGGGTCAAGGTACAACCATTTTTTACAATCTTTCCACTGCTGTTAAAATTTATCAGCTTGCACAATTTTAAACCTTTTTCGACTGCTTGACTGCATATTTAATCTTACAGTTATGCACATTACTTTCTATGGTTACTGTAACTGAGTCTAATAGTGAGTGGGTATTAAGAATCCAATTTTCTGCCTATACAGTCCCAATAAATTCTGTAATAGGGTGGATATTAAAAAAGAATACCCTTTTTACATACAGTAAAAGCTTTTTGAAAGATGTGAAACCAATTTTACATCCGTTTTAATTACTGTGGGGAGGGGAGAGAGGAGAGGCCTTTCCTGCCGGTGAATGCTGTTAGATGAAGAGTCCACTAATAACCACAGGGATGGAGTAGGGACCAATGAGCATAGTGAGCAATGCAGCATTTGTTTTCCCCACTATTCTTGTAGCAGAAAAACATCAAAATACCGGGTGCCACAGGGTAATTTTGGTTTCTACTGCCTAAGTACGAAAATATACATTACCTGTAAATTTCTTCATTCTTTCCCCGAATGCTTTCTATCCCTAGAGGTTTCTTAGTGGTTCAGAGTCGGCCAGCTGCATAACCCGCACTATGCATGCACGCAGTCCCTCGTATAAAAGCTTTCAGGCAAGGCAGCCTGCCATCTTTTCCCTCTCAATATGTCATGGTGGTGACTTAAGTGGGAGGTAGGGTGGGTACAGGTAATGTATACGTTCGTACTTAAGGCAATAGAAATCAAATAACCGGCGGCACTCGGTATTTTGACATTTCTGGTTGCCGTTTCGAAAATATGTATTACCTGTAAATCTATGCATTTACAGGAGACCCCTTCAATGCCCGCAGTGGGCACCACCTGACGAGTTACCCTAGAGTTATGAGATGGCACCCGCTAAAAGTTGCAAATTTATGCACATTGTTGAAAACAGGAAATGGAGAGAAAACTAAAGCGTGATCGTACTGGCTACACTGGAGAGAAAAAGATGGCAGACCGCTTCGCGTGAAAGCTTTTATAGCAGGGACTGCGTGCATGTGGGTTACGCAGCTTTTCATTTCTGAACCACTAAGAAACCTCTAGGGATATAAAGCATTCGAGGAAGGAATGCATAAATTTACAATTAACATAAATTTTCGGAATGGCAACTAAAAACAATTTAAGGGGTGGGGGTTAGCTCGACTATTTCACAACTTTGATCTTAAAACATTTTAGAGCTGGGCGTTAGCTTCGCCTGGGCATTCAAGAAAATGATTTACGGTATCTTAAAATCCTTACCTTTAGGAAACCCTCCCTCCGGCCCCATTCCTCACCGAGCCTCAACAGTCCAAGGCACAAAAGTGAGCAACACATGGTGGGAGAACCGCAAGGTAGCACAGAATTTTGCGGAGTTAATTTGGACAGAAAGACAGCCTATTTTAATGAAATAGCTAAAAATAAAGTTAAGTTTAGTATTAAAATTTATTCATGATTGGTAGTGACTGGCAACTTTCTTCGTTTTACCTCGGACTCTGATCAGCAATATCATTTCGTCACGATTGGTTCAGTTAAGCTTTAGAAAGACAAAATAAACAGTAAGTTATTAGGAAAAAGACGAAGAGCACAATGGAGTCATTATTGCTGCTCAATTCTCTTCCCAAGCAGTTCACAATGTTGGCTTCATTGCGCTCCTCGTTTTGTCTTTTAACTATTTCTAAAAGTAACAATCTGTCACCCAGTCAGTGTACAGAGCTCTTAATTAGCTTCCCTGAGCTCCCTAGATACAGAATGAAAGGAACCTGGGGATTAATTAACTTAATTATTGAGATGAAAATAAAAAGATAAAATATACATTTCCTGTTTACTTCATGTCAGTTATAAGCGAAAAGGGCTTCTGGTGGATATTAATGGCATTGTGACATTGGTAGTTAACGTATGCTAGCTTGGTGACCAGACGCACTCATGGTGAGTGATGTGATCCCAGTCTTAAAATGCATAAGACATGAATGTGACGTCAGCCAATACGTCAATGATGGCCTGACGAACTACCGACTCAAGACACAACGCACAGCCGACTGGAGTTGCCAGACCACCAAGGCAGTATTTTGTTGATTATCAAGGTCGCATTGTCACCAAACCACCACCATGGGAACTTTACTCAAGACATTGATGCTCCTATTTGGATGTAGGCTAATAAGCAGTGAAAGGAGGGGGCACTTAAGTAGAGCACTCACCTGTAACAGATTTTGTGACAGCGTCATTTATAGCCTTGATTAAGTAGGGTTTGTCTTTAGGCACTACAACGTAGGTTAAAAGTGTGTGCATAGCTTCATCTCTTTCTTGAGGAAACTTATTTAAAGCATCTTTGTAAAAATCCACAGTTTCAGCCAATGATTGTTTCCATGGTGTTGGAGACCAAGATAATACCTTCTTTGCTTTAGAAATATCAATTGGCCCTCGGTTGACGCTTGGAAATAAGTAAAAACTAGCTGGGTCATCTTCATAAACGAATTCAACATTGTCACTTCCTAAATAGTTTTTCATGTCATTTAATAAGTTATTCAGTGTCAAGTGTTCTGATAAAGCAATATTAAATACTTCGTTCATAATTTCATGACGCAAGTTAATAATAAGTATTGCCACTTTAGCGACATCTTTTACATAAACGTAACTTGTACGAAGCTGCTGAACCTTGGGTGGGATCATCACAGCATGATGCACGTCTTTATAGAATTGCATCCATAGTTGATAGACCCACCAGCGGTTTGTTGTGTCTCTTGGACCGATTACGTCTGGTAAGCGTAGAATCACATAAGGTATTCCACCCTTATTTTTCTGTTTTTCTAAAACTTCTTCACAGGCTAGCTTGCGGTGACCGTATGAGTCCATTTGGTTAAGACGTTGTTGCTCCTCAGTCGAAGACGGCCGTTGAGCATCTTCCTCTCGGCTTGGCCTTGAATTGTCTGGATGAACACAAACTTCATATACAGAATCAGTACTGATGTACAAGTAGAGACGTGCGTGTTCAGCAAGTAAACCAGCAGCATTATCGACTACTTCTGGGCTATAACCACTGAAGTCTATAACGACATCAATTTGCGATTCGAGCGACTGAAGAAACTCCACAAATGTGGTACATGTTTCAAGTCCGTCATGTCTATCACATTGGAAGTGAGTAATAAAAGGTTTAATTCTTTTTTCAGAATCCCAATACCAATTTCCACGACTCACGCATGTCACTTTGTATCCTTCTTCCAGAAGATGAGCTACAGTTTCAGAACCAATGAAACCATTGCCACCGAGCACCAAAATGTGTCCCTTCATCTCGGCTGCCATCAATGAAGAAATCAGTAGCGTAATATGTAGTGTGCTTATGACTGTCCACCATAGGAGACATTGAACACCTTTATTCATTTCGGCCTGCCAAGAACAAAGAAAAAAAATAATCAGTACAAAACAATCTCTGCTTTATTTATCTTGAATTGTCCTTTGTCTTATGTTTGTTATCTTAGCCTTTGACTCACGTCGGTTGGATTTAGCATGAATAAATGTAAACCCATTAATAGTAAAGACTGTTTGTATATTTGCATAATTTTTAACACGAAGTTCACTGAAGCTTGATTACCACACAAAGGCAAAAGCAGAAAATGGGAAAATTCACATGGCGTTCTAAATTATTAGTTGAAAATTCTGTAACGGCTTTTACTCTGAAAGTTCGTCGTTCTTGATTATCCGATTGTTGAAAACAGATTGTTACACACATTTTCAGGAACAAAAATACTAAACCAGTATTTTGTTTCTGAACATATGCTATTTCAACAATCGAATGATCAAAAATTATTAGTTTTAAGCATTTTTCACACGGTTAAAGTGGCACGATCACTGATTGAATACCATGGGTCTGTCTAGCGGCAGTGTCTAGTCTATCATGCCTGCTTCACTGAAGGATGGAGACGACAACACGACCGACATCGGAGGCCACATAAACTGAACGTTGCAGATGACGACCTGACCAACATCGAAGACCACGAGAGCAGAAAGCCGGATGTAATCCAAAAAGCACCAAAATTCTTCAAATTAAGCCTGATGAAGACAGTTCGGAGAAGTTTCCATCTACCTCCAACAAAATCTGTCGTAAGTTTGCGAAAATGACTGATTTCGTGTTGTGAGATTGAGCATTGTTGCATTGTGAATTTTTCGAATTCTCTTAACTCTCACAGTATCATGTGCTTGCGTATTTTTAACAATTTTCATGAATCCAATGATTCATATCTTTAGATGGTTTGCTTCATCACTCCTTCCCCCGTTCTTCGTCCTGTTGGTTAATTGAATGTTTCTCTTCTTACTGGCACCCCTAGGCCAAGGTAAGTGTTTAGGAATAGATTCATTACGGTTTTGAAGGCTCTGTCATTAAGGTTGTTCGTGTATTTCTTGTGCTTCACTGTTGTTGCTGTTTCTAAAATTAAGTGTCTGTATCAATTTGATTCGTGGAAGATTGCTAAAATTTGTGTCAATCAGGTTGGTGGTTGGTTTGTTGTGAAGAATGGCCAAAGCACTTTCATCTCTTTTTCTTTGATCTGACATGTTACTTTGTAAGTTGATTCAACTTCTAGCCGGGGTAAGAGCTCTCGCAAGATTGGCATGGAAATTTGTACACTACATCATGTGTATTAAGTGGGTTGGTTGGATTTCTTTTTTGGTGAATGAATCGTTCGCTGGGCGGGTTGGAGAAGAATGTCTTGACGTTGTGGTTTGAAGTATTCTTTTAATTGGAGTGGATGGTTGATCGAGAAAAAGAATACTGTCGTGTTGATATAGTTTTCTTCAACTTTGGGTTTAGGGTTGTGGTTGTTTATATTTTTATTGATGATTTACCTGTAAATTTCGATAGGAGTGTCTTGTTGCACTTCATTCTTGTTTGGGTTGGATTTCACTGCACGTTGGTGAAATGATTTGTACGGAAGGGTGTACTTTGTTTGGCCTTGTTTGGTATATAAGCTATGTTTAAAGCTTGTGGATTTTCTTGTGATAAAAATGTTGAGAAAGGGGATGGATTGCTTTATTGACTCGTTTTCAAGTATAAAATTAATTTCGTCGTTGGCGAATTTGTAGATTTTGTCAATAGTGGCCGATGGGAGAATTAAGAAAAAATTGCATAATTACCCCATCTACCACTAATGAAAAATCTACAAATTCTCCAACGAATACGATGACGAAATTAATTTCATACTTGAAAACGAGTCAATGAAGCAATCCATCCCCTTTATCAACATATTTCTCACACAAAAATCCACATGCTCTGTATGTAGCGTATACCGGTAATAATAATAACATCGAATTTACTTTGGTTTAACGGAAATGACTCGCATTCACAGTCAACGCAACACCAAAAGTTTTATGTAAAAGTTAATTACAAGTAAATTTTCAGTACGCAAAACTGCTGCCTACTTCAGGCTAAGCCTTGAAAACTTGCTGTACAAACGTGCACAAATTTGAATTTGGTGCACGATCTCAGTGGGCCACTTGCTCAAGTTCTTAATTGGGCTACTCTACTCATGGTGTTGATGGTGTTGCCCTCTTCCCGTGGTGTAGTAATGAAAAGTCTCCGTTGCTTCGAGTTAATGTACCAGATAAGGAGTAATGAACTACATGACTTTAGGATAGGAAGGCTCTTGTTCAATCAAGAGGGATTTTATTCTAGTGGCACTGTTAAATCGATGTGGTGACCAAACTGGGCTGGCATACTCCAAATCAGACCCAACAAAAACTTTGAAAGCCCACACTAATGTAAGGCGGTCACCAGAAAGGAAACAATGCTTAATCATCGTCGGTCTCTGTATGGCAGATTTAACAATGTGATTGCATTTTTAGGTCTCATGCAGAACTGAACACCTAATTCCTTGACGTTAAAAATGTGTTTCAGGTTGTCTGTTAGTAAATAGTCATACACCAAACACAACAAACTAGGCCAAACAAACTGCACTTTTCCATACCAATCATTCCACCCACCTGCAGTGAAATCCCAACCTACTTAAGAACGAAGTGCAACGCATCGAAGATTGGACAAAAAATAACCAAACAACAAAACCACTCCTCGCAAAACTTACAGGCGAACTTTTGAGGCCACCAAAACCAGTCATCAAGAAAAATAAAAAATCACAACCCCAAACCCAAAGCACAAGAACACTATATCAAAACCACAGCTGCCCCCTCTTCTTGGTCAATCATCAGCTGCAATAGAAAGAATTCTTCAACACGACAACATCAGGACAGTATTCTTCAACCCACCCAATGCATGACCCATTCGCCAAACAAGAAATCTGACCGACCCACTCGACATAGGGCTACATGATGTGGTGTACAAAATTCCATGCCATTCTTGCCAGACGAAAAAAAAAAAGGGCAAAGCAACACATGTTGGCCAGTGATCACCAACAAACTAATTGGCAAAAAAAACTTCGGCAATCTTCCACAAACCAAATTTACACCGAAGCTTAATTTTATAGACAGCAACACTAGTGAACACAAGAAACACACACTCAACCTTAATGACTGAACCTACATAACTAATGATTCTAATTCCCACACACTTACTTTGGCCAGGGAATGCCAACGTGGAGAGCTCACCCAGGAAGAGAAACATTCAAACAACCAACATGAAGTGGAGCAGAGGAAGCAGTAATGAAGGAAACAGTCTGAATATAGGAATCATCAGATTCATAAAAATTCATGGATAAACAATACTTTTACCTATTTTAACCGTGTGAAAATTCTTAAAACTAATATTACAGCACCACGGGAACATACAATGCATCAGTGCTCTAAGAGTTAAAAAGCTTCAAGATTAAGTTAAATATTTATGAAAATGGCTCAAGGCCAGTGCTGTGGTTCTAAGAAGTCATCATTCCAACACAACACAATGGCATGAAGGAAAAATCTGCAATGGTTGGTGGATGGGTTGTTAGTATTGCATGCTATATAAACCTTAACGGCCATTGTTACAAATACATTTCATGTGGAACAGTCTTAATAAAACTACGACCCATTTTAAAGGAATTTTTGAAGCTCGGAGTAACAATTACGTAATCTATACCGTTAGGTTTTAAACTTTGCCTAGCAGATAATTTGCATTATTGACTTGCCTTGTGAAAATACATAACTTGAGAAAGAAAGACATCTGCTCCAACGAGGCTTGAACCTGTGACAACAGATGTACTAGGCAGACAAGTTTAAGATCTGTGGTATTGCGTCGGTGTTTCCTGCTCCATGATCCAGTCTGTTAGAAGCTGTTCAACCTCTTCAGTGGTACCAGATGATGATAATCTCCTTTTCTCTGTATGTTTTGTATATGGCCATCAGATACCGTACTAAGAAAGGCTGAACAACTTCTAAGCTCAGTTAAAGCATTAAGCAGGGTGCTGCACTCTGGTAGTGCCCGGCTAGTGAATGGAAGATGTAGGGCGAGTGTCTTTTCCCTTTCTCCAGTTAGTTTATGCATTTTCATAAGGCCACTTCATGCTATGTACTACATTTAACCATTTACCTTACGAGTTATTATTTACCAGTTAGCCTCAGTCGACACATTGCTTCCGTACGTGTATTATCAAAAGTAGCGTGCGTAATGCCACGTACAAGAGAAAAGATTGTTTCTCAAGCTTTTATCCTGCAAAATCGGTACAGGCGAGAGGTAACATTTTTTTATTTTTTTTATTTATACTGTTATTGGGCACCAATTTTCCACATACTGGATGGATTTGCAATACATTTTTGGGATAGAATAAACTGGACCTTATTTTTGGACAGTTCATTTGGCACAAACAATGCTTGTTTAATAATGGTAAGCATGGTATTCAATTTCACTACTCACAAACAGAATCGGTCGATTGTTTACAACTCGTAAAGCTGTTTGTGCCACACCTGATTTTTTTTCTTGTCAAAAAAAATCTGTGTGAGAGGTGCTTGAGAAAAAACTTTTTTTTTTACTTCCATCCTAAAACACTTCGTCTATTTTGAAAGCTTGTTTCGTTTAGAAAATAATGCGCAGGCTTAAACTCCCAGACTCTTGAGGTAAGCCTTAACTTTAATCTGGTTAACTCGCCCCAATGGGCATTACATAATCACGCACTAGAGAGTCAAGAAAAGGTACCAAAAACACAGACTAGAAACAACAGACAAGAATCGAAGCATCATCAGCCAACAGCACAGCGACTAGTTGTAGAAAAAAAGTGTGCTCTTCTCACGGCTCTTAAAAGGATTGTTAAAGTTGTTCTTAAAATTGTTAACACTCGATGACAGGACCACAGCGTCAGGCAAACTGTTCCAGATGGAAATGACTCGCGTTTGTCGTGCCCACTCATGGGAATGACAAGAGTGTTCCAGTGCCTTGGAGTGACCCCTTGTAGCCGTAACAGCAGACAGCCTAAATCTGGACTTGAGGTACTCTCCTCCAAAACCCATACAAAGAATCTTAAAAGATTAATAACACCCCCTCTCGAGTACCTCCAACACAGAGATGGAATCGTAAGTTTACGAACCGTTGTTCATATGACAGATTCCAACATCCAACAACCTTCTTGGTGAAACGGCGTTGACTCCTTTCCAGATGCTTAATGTGATAAGGCTTCCAAAGGTCGATTGCATATTCTAGAATGGGACGCACCAAAGCCAAATAAAGTTTGAGAAAGACTCCAGTCTGCCTAGACGAAATTGTCTTAGCAATGACTGCTGACACCACATAGCTTTTGCAATAGTTCTGGCCACATGTTTAGTGAACTGTAGCTTGTCGTCCACAAGAACCCTGAGGTCCATCACTTGCAAAAGGTAGACAAGGGTTTAGCACCCCATCAGTCAGGGTTGTTACGATTATACCGTAATCATTTGATTAAAATCAAAATTCACCTGATTATAATCAAGGACTAGGTTGACACAAAACTGTTGATATACACGTACAAAAGAACTTTAACCAAAATAAAATACACTTCTGTTGAATCTTCTGCAGTCAGAAACTCTGTCTCAGTCAGTCTCTCTTTTTTCGGCCTGATTATAAAAAAATACACTACTGACTAAGAACAACCAAAGTAGGAAACTTAATGGCAATGTTCAAGCCCTTAAATCCAAGGAAAAACTGAAGACTTTGCAACTTATGTACTTTTAGGATCGAGGCAGCTGCAGCTGACTTGATTGTGTTTATTTAAGAGGCTCATGTTTGAGGAATGTGCCACAACACCTACATCAACTTGACTAATAATTATTACTGTAATAACGGTTACTGCCATGTGCATGTCAACATTGAAATTTACACGTGATAATCACGTTTTAAACTTTTAATACTTAGAGAATGGGATTTTGGTAGTAGCAACTGCCAAGCAAGAAAACTCTAGCAACCTCCACTATGTCATAATTAGTGTTGTAATCTTACATGTTATTAAAATCTGACTATAATCAAAATAATCCGATAAATTCGATTATTTTAAAATAATGACGAGTATATCCCGCTTGCTATCATGGTGGAAGGTAGAAGAGAGGGGTATAATCGACCTAGTGTAGTATAATCACCCGATTATACACCGAGTACCACAGTACCTTTTCGTTGTGCGCATGCGCAACTTACCGAGCTAAGCTTAAAACAGACGTTAGATGCTAGTTAATGGCTGCGGCTTTTGACTCGGATATATACCAGCTAGAAAACTCGACGTATTCGTTACGATTTTCTTATTTGAGCATTACACTTTATAATTTTTTAGGCTAGTATATTATAATTTTTCTTCGGCGATCTATCGGCATGAATGATTTTAATTTTTACCGTATTAGTGTTTTAGTTTTTCGAGCCCATGGTAATTATTAGCGAACGACTAAAAATTAGTACAGGAACACACACAGCGCCATCTCTCGGCGGATTTCAGCAATGCGTAGTTGATGCGGCATGTTTAAAGGGAGAAAGTCGCCGACGCAGCATGGTCTGTAACTTCTTGTTGGAGACAAATAATTTTATCAACTGATAAACTGATAAGCTAATAAAACGTAGCATTACGTTATAAATATTAATAATAACACAAAGAATGTTTAGTGTTTTTGTTATTATTTATTTTGAATTGGGGTATACTCCAATGAAACAGCCCTCTAGCTTTTGTGGATAATACGGCTAAAAATGTTTTCGCACTCAGCCTGTAACCAGACTAAAACTAACTCATGCTAATTAATTTGAAATTATACCCCTCGCGCTACGCGCTCGGGATATAATTGCAAAATAATTAGCATTCGTTAGTTTTAATGTCAGGTTACTGGCTTCGTTCGAAAACAGTAGCCGTATTATCCACAAAAGCTGTAGGGCTATTACTACTGATTATTTCCAACCCTGCCATAAGTAAGGTGTGCCCGTATCAGGGGTCGAATTTCCAAATTTTGAATCAGATTTAAATTTGCACCCAAAATCTGTTACTGGGGTGCAAAAACAGTCTTTTGGTGTGCAAGGCCAAAATGTAAATCGACACTGTGGTCTCCTATTTTATAGCCACTGAAAATTCTAACATTCAGCATCTTAATAATATCTACTGCCTTCCTGCACTTTGCTTAAAACTGACTTAATTTCACCATTCAACTGAAAAACTTATACACATAGTTTAACCAAATGTAGTAAAAAATGAGAGTTTAACTTCTTTGGAAGGAATGGTGTCACAGGAAATGTAATTCCAAGCTGTTTAAAATGCCGCAAACCGCAAGTCTGTAGCTTGTGCGGTTCAAAACTTTTTGCACTCCAAGAGTTACTTCTAGAGTGCATTTTGCCCCTGTGCATCCAAATATTCCTACCCCTGCCGTACTGTAAAAACCCAAGTGCATGACCCCTCATTTTTTCTTGGTGGATTTCTATTTTCCACGTGGTACACCAATAATTGTACATCGTATCGAGGACATCTGAATTTGTTGTCTGCTACGGAGGTCATTCGTGACTGCTTGCATCTTAGGGACCGCTCACAATTTTGTGAGCAAGGGGGGGGTTGGAAGTTTGTGGTGGAGCCCTTCCAAAATTTTTTAGTCCCCCCCTAAACTCGCCCTAAGAATTTTTTGGTCCCCCTTTTGAAGGGCCGATTTTTTTTGTAGCCCCACCCCCCTCCAAAAAAATCGAAGCATTAATAGTTGATAACCGTTTCTGTTTCCAAATATCCATCCATTGCTGTGCGCTGGAATACTGGTCTGAAGGTAGACTCAGAAATAATCCTGTGGTCGGCTCCTGATGTTAGCATCCCATCTTGTTCGATCAGAGAATTGGCTGTGCAATGCAACCAGTGCGAAAACACCGTTTTGATTTTTGTTTAACGAGAATTAACCAAAATTGGTCTTCTGCTCGATCGACGGAGAGAGGGACAATTAAGCTGGAAAAATCCAACCGGAAAACTCCGTTGTCACTTTTTAAACAATAAACCGCATGTGTTACAACCACACGTTGCAGATATCTGAGAAAGGAATACATACGCCTGACTACGAAAATACTACACTTTATAATCACGAGATATTTTAAAATTAAATTACTAATGTTTACAGTGGGGTTCGGGGCGCAGAAGAACTGATTCATTTATTGATTCAGAAGAACTTTTTTAAAGAAGTCTGAAGAGCCTTTTTAGGACAATTGCACAACGTGAATTGCCAAAAAAAAATAATGAAAATTATTACAGCCCCCCCCCCCCTTTGGGGCAGGGGAAAAATTTTGATCCCCCCGTGAAGGGCAGCAAAAAAAAATTGTAGCCCCCTCTTTTTACCCCCCCCCTGGGGCTGAGAAATTCTGAGCGGTCCCTTAGTGTCATCAGTAAACTTTAGGGATCGGCCAATATGACTTTCTACTGATACGATACCGATGAAAGGTAAACCGGTCCGATACGATGCCGATACCGATAATAATAATACAAAATCGCGACTAAAAGTTTAAATTACGTACAAAAAATGCAACTTCGATTCTGGTTTTGTGTGGGTTCCAACTGTTGAGATTATCCAAAAAGTTCTGTGCAGCAATAACAGCATTTTTACTCTTATTCCTACATATGGCTTCAGTATATTCACCTTCTCAGTTAGATTTTAGTTGGTTGTTATAAAACTTAGAGCATGGAACTGTCACGTACTAGATTTTCATTACAAACTGAGCAAATGGCTTTGCTTTTCTCACTTGGTTATTGCTTTTGCCACGCTTGGTGTCAGTTTTTCAGGGAAGACAGTTGTGTTTCTCGGCATAACAAATATCTGTATCGGAAGCCTTGTATTGGTCCGATGGCAAAAATACCAATAAATACAGATTATACCGATACCGATATCAATATCGGACTATCCCTAGTAAACTTTTTTACAAGGCTCATGGCATCTTTACCAAATTCGTTAAAAGTACAGCAAGAACAATAATGGACTTAACACTGAACCATGGATGGTTCCGCTGCTTACGCATGCTTCAAGCTAGTGTGCTTAAGGCGACCCTCTGCACTAGCAGGGCACACCTCTATCCCAATATTTTCGCTTTTCGTTTGGTTCACATGTCTGCATCATGCTCGATCATTGGCATGGGCATCCATGGACAACAGTCGATCGCCACGATCTTCGCCATCGATGTGCCCGTAACAGTTTCCATACTAACCCATGTGATGTGTGTAGAGTGCAAAAATTTGAGGGAACTTGGGCAAAATCTAACAAAAGGCAAAGTTCAATGATCTAAGAAGTGATCTGCCTCTTGTCTACTCTCCAAGCGGCTCTAAAACTAGCTTCGAGGACACTGGTTCACAGAGTGATGTTGAGTTTTAGAATATGCGCGATCACATTCTCCTGGTAACTACGGCCGTTGCGTACAGTGACCGCATCCAAGGCTTGCATTTAAGAAGGTTTGTGTGGTTAGAAATTAGTTTTAACTGTGAGTTAAGTTGGATTTTGGTGGAGCGACGACCTAATAAACTAAATTTGTGAATAAATGGCGACAAAGGCATTGCGTTTTCGCCAGGTTGAACCCAAGTCTAGTACGTAAATGATTACGCCAGTGCACAGGAGTTCCCGATCGTGAAACACGGTAGATGTAACAAAGGCTTGTGAGGTTAGAAATTAGTTTTAACTGTAAATTATGTTGGGCACAGGAAGCTTAAGTGTCTTTCATCCTCATAGCCCCACATGAAACCGCCCCTGTGGTTTGTCGACTTTAGCAGGAAGAACCGAGGGTGGCCAAATTCAAATGCTCAAGTGGTCAGAACAAATTAAAATGTTTAATTGGTCGGAACAAAAGATGCTGTTTAAAGTCCAAACATCCTCAAGGCCTGACGAAGTCATCTTGGAGATCTCGAAAATTTGCAGACAAAAGTAAGTGTCCTTGAAGTGAATTTATGCGAATTTGTTTGGAGTTATTTTTATATCAAGTCAAAGTTTTCATAGTACGAATAGCAATACATTTTGGGGAAAGCTTCACAACTTCAAAGAGCAATTTCAGCACTATTCATTTAGTAGTCAGTCGACAGGGAGCAGTTGTAAAAAAGTGCGCACATTTTGCCAACTTTTATTTTTCATTTGGGAGTTGTTGTTTACATGCCAAGGAATAGTTCTCCACATGTTGCCACATTGGAAATGCGCATTTAATGTGTTAGGCATTAAAGATGGCGGCCAAAATGGCGCCCAATTTTGCCATTTGGCCGATTATGCAAGAACCGTGATACACAAAAATGGTTGAGATAAAAGTTGTTATCAATAATGTAATCTACACTGTCATTCCCATACATTTTTTTCATATCGCTTATGGTTTTCAAGAATTAGGCCTTTTTCGCCATTTTTTGGCTGATTTAACCCTTTGACTGCTGAATTAATTTTCTATCTCCACAAAAGTAGGAGTAACCTGGACGGGACTCGAACTAGCAACTAGAAGAAGCTCTTTAACTTCAGGCACACGCCTCTACCAGCTCGGCCAAGGCCGTCTCTAGAGTCGGCTTGTTTAGGGAGCCTAGTATTGTTGTCGTTTCTCCATTGTTGGCCATCTCGTGCATACTTTGGACTCTGTTTTCAGGACTCAAAGCTGTGCTTGTGTTTTTGGCGAGTATACTTGTCGCCAGCACTTTAAGGGTTAAGTTGCATTTGGAAAAATTCTTTGTTAAGTTATGTTAACCCTTTGACTGCTGAATTAGTTTTCTATCTCCACAAAACTAGGGGTAACCTGGACGGGACTCGAACTAGCAACTTGAAGGAGCTCTTTAACTTCAGACACATGCCTCTACCAGCTCGGCCACGGCCGTCTCTGGAGTCGGCTTGTTGTCGTTTCTCTATTGTTGGCCATCTCGTGCATACTTTGGACTCTGTTTTTAGGACTCAAAGCTGTGCTTGTGTTTTTGGCGCGTATACTCGTCGCCAGCACTTTAAGGGTTAAATGCGAACAGACATCTCAGTTTGTCAACTACAACTTTCAACTGCTGCTGCGTCGTTTCTAATTCAGGTGGATGGCTCCAATTAAATTCATTCGAAAGGTGGAAATGTCTTCTTTGCAACAAGGGTCGTTGAAAGGGTCTACGGCTGTTGGGAACCGAGCTACGCCCGTTTTACTAGGGGCTGGTATCACAGTCACCGTTCAACTTTCAACTGCTATTGTGACGTGTCCAATTTAGGTAGATAACTCCAATTAGATTCATTCGAAAGGTGGGAATGTCTTCTTTGCAACAAGGGTAGTTGAAAGGGTCTACGACTGGTAGGAACCGAGCTACGCCCGTTTTACTAGGGGTCAGGTAACACAGTCACTGTTGGGCTTTTCGCTCATGTACAACTTTCAACTGGTGCTGTGACGTTTCTTATTTGGCTAGATGACTGTAAGGGTCATTCTAAAGGTAGGGATGACTTTTTTGTAACAAGGGTAGTTGAAAGGCTCTACCTAAATTAGAGAAGTCTCAGCACCAATTGAAAGTTGTAAATGAGCAAAAAGTCGAACGGTGACTGCTATACCAGCCCCTAGTAAAACTGGCGTAGCTCAGTTCCTAACACTCAGTCGTAGACCCTTTCGACTACCCTTGTTGCAAAGAAGACATTCCCACTTTTAGAATGTATGTAATTGGAGTCATCCAACTAAATTAGACACGTCACAATAGCAGTTGAAATGCTAATTACCGATTTTTCTGCACTTTTACTTTGGTTTACATTCATGTTGACTTACTGTGACGTACGCAACACCAAAAATGCCAGTTTTTCCTCAAAGGAGCGAATTTTCGAAAACTTCTAAATGGGTTTTCTTCGTCAAGCTACGCATGTGAGACGCTCACGCACCACTATCAGTCAAGATTCTACTCCAATCATCTGCTACTTTCGAACTTCCCCACTCCCTTGCATCAGCCTTGCATGGCCTTGCATCAGCTCTCTCTTTCGTCGTTTACACTTTCCGTACCTTCCTATAGCATCGAACAGAACGAACCACTGTTGGTGACAGTTCAGCTCATTCCCTACTATAGCCGTGTTGATGTGGCTTGCTTACGTCAACCATCGTCAGCGATGAATCTGTTTCTGGTACCTCAGGCATGCACAAAAACTCCACCACTGGCAACCACCCGCAACCACCTCCCCGAGATGGTTTGCAATTTGGCATTGCTCATGCCTGGTTACATGTCCATTAGCCAAGCCTGGTTCCATCAATTAGCCACGTCTGGTCACGTTAAAGGTATGACGTAACTAATGCGCTGTTGGGCTTGTTGATTTTGTTGAGCTGTAATTGCAGTTTCGGAAGGTACTAAACGAGTGACGCAACGTTACTGCGCACATGCGACGTTAAGTTTGGAGCCAAACTGTCTCAACAGTGGTGTGTTCCGTTCGCTCTGTTCAGGAAGGTACTGCATCTGTGTGGAATGAATCGTTTTCCACTGTACACGCCGCTGCTGGGAGAAAATTTTTCCACTTTGTCTCAAGTTTGTCACTAAGTTCTGGTGTTACGATTTTAGCTATTTTTTTCTGTATGGAGGTTACTGGATGTTCATTAGTCTGATTTCTTCCTCTTGGCAGTGCTAAATAGGAATAGCCTCTAAGGCACGGAGGTGTGCCTCTCTGAAGGAGTTTGACTTCAATATTATTTCAGTTTTCTCCCAGTCAATCTGGTGTTGTGTTTTGAGGCTGTTTTTCTTGTCTCCTTTGTAGGTGGCTCTTGTGTGTTCTCCTATCCTGACGCTAATTCGGCGATTCATTTTCCCTACATATCCAGATGGGCATTCCCCACAGGGTACCCAATAGACCACTCCTGGTGCATATGGCAGTTTTCCGTCATCGTACCTCTGGTTATTACCTTCCTCTTCTTCCTCTGTAGTCTCCACATTTTCATTCTCAATCCCTCCACCTTCTACTTTAGTCTCTCTCTTTCGTTTTACTCTTGGTTTGATAGAGATGTTCAACTCTTCCTTCTTCTACTGTTTCTTTCTGCCTGTCTTCACTTAGAGACTCCGTTTCTTGCCGTACTCCTTCTTGCTCTTCCAGCACTTTCCTCCCAAGCAGCTTTCATATATTCTGGGAGTTAGAAGAAGGAGGAGGAAGAGAGGAAGAAGAGGAAGATAATGACCAGAGGTACGACGAGGGAAAACTGCATCACTGCATCAGGAGTGGTCTATTAGATACCCTGTGGGGAATGCCCATCTGGTTATGTAGGGGAAACGAAATGCCGAATTAGCGTCAGGATAGGAGAACACGCAAGAGCCATCTACAAAGGAGACAGAAAAAACGGGATAGCGGTCCACAGCCTCAAAACACAACACCAGATTGACTGGGAAAAAACTGAAATAATGTTGAAGTCAAACTCCTTCAGAGAGGCACACCTCCGCGGCTTAGAGGCTATTGCTATTCAGCACTGCCAACAGAAAGAAATCAGACTGATGAACATCCAGGAACCTGTATACAAACAAATAGCTAAAATCGTAACCCCAGAACTTGGTGGCAAACTTGAGACAAAGTGGAAAAGTTTTCTCCCAGCAGCGGCGTGCACAGTGAAAAACGATTCATTCCACACAGAAAGTGAAAACGACGAATGAGAAAGCTGATGCAAGGCCATCTGTGAAGCAAGTAAGGGAGTGGGAAGTTCGAAAGTAGCAGACGGTTGAAGTAGAATCTTGACTGGTAGTGGTGCGTGCGCATCTCACATCCGTAGCCTGACAAAGTAAACCCGTTTAGAAGTTTTCGAAAATTCGCAAGTTTGAGGAAAAACTGGAATTTTTGGTGTTGCGTACGTCACAGTAAGTCAATAGCAGTTGAAAGTCGAAAATGAGCGAAAAATCCAACAGTGACTGTTATACCAGCCCCTAGTAAAAGTGGCGTAACTCGGTTTCTAACAGTTGTAGACCCTTTCAGCTACCCTTGTTGCCAAGAAGACGTTCCCACCTTTCAAATGAATCTAATTGGAGTCGCCTACTAAATTAGAAATCTTTCGGCACCAGTTGAAAGTTGTAAATGAGAGAAAAGTCCTACGGTGACTGTGATACTAGCCCCTAGTAATGTGGGCGAAGCTCGGTTGTTGCAAAGACAGGCCCACCTTTCGAATGAATCTAATTGGAGTCAGCTGCCTAAATTAGCCACGTGACAATAGCAGTTTAAAGTCGAAAATGAGTGAAAAATCCAACTATGACTGTAATACCAGTCCGTAGTAAAACGGGCATAGCTCGGTTCCTACTTCCTAACAATGGTAGACCTTTTTAACGACCCTTGTTGCAAAGAAGACACTCCCACCTTTCGAGTGACTGTAATTGGAGCCATCCACCTGAATAAGAAACGACGCGACAGCAGTTGAAAGTTGTAAGTTGACAAATTGAGACGTCTGTTAGCATTAAATTAGCAGGAAAAAAATGGTGGAAAATGGCCTAAAACCCATTTTTCTCGAAAACCAAAACACCATAAGAGATATGAAAAAAATGTATGAGAATGACATTGTAGATTACATTATTACAAACAACTTTTATCTCAACAGTTTTTGTGTATCACTAACGGTTCTTGCATAATCGGCCAAATGGCAAGGTGACAACATGTGGAAAACTATTCCTTGGGATGTAAATAACAACTCCGAAGTGAAAAATAAAAGTTGGCAAATTGTGCACAATAGCCCTAAATATCCTACAACTGCTCCCCGACTTAATTTATTTGTTCGTAATTCTTAATTCTTGGAACTATTGGTTCCTGAACTCAAAAAGAGGCGGTTTGATCATTTAAAGATCCCGTCCCCCCCCCCCCCCCTTTACCAAATCTGAATTGTTCATTTTTGTTGAATTAACCGTCAATAGAGAGCACTGACCCGTCTCGGAGTTCTACTACTTTTACCAATAAATGTTGAAGTGTTAATTTTTACTTTTTTCCAATTAAAGGAACATAAATCCCTGTTGGCTTTCCTGCATGACTCAGTTTTGCGACATTAGTTCAAACATGTGTAAATGTTGCCAACACACACATTTTCATCTTTTATCTTGCGTGTGAGGTGATTTGGCAACATTAACTCTAACCTGCGTAAATGTAGCCAACACTGCAATCTCATCGGGTTGCACGATATACCGGAAGGATCTATGTCCTTTTAAGCAAATATTTGAGATCACAAGGAAAAAAATAATTTATTTTTTTTACTAATAGTAGCAAAAAAATACTACCAAAGCGGTTTTTTAAATTTACAAAAGCTACCCGGTGACCGAATTTTTTATTTATAATTCAAAAGGCAACATTTTGGCAACATTTTCCAAAAATAATACTTCAATTTCATCGAAAGACCCAGTCTACCCATGTTATACTTCTGTGAGAATTGCTCTATAGACGCAAAACGGCAACAGGTTTGTATTAAAATTACAAACATTTTTTACCATGAGGATTTTGGGTCACCTGCAGCAAAGGACATGGTCGCAAACGCTTTTTTTTTTTTTTCGTTACTATATTTTTTTTGAGACGTCAATTAGTTTTCTGTATACTACATAGATGGAAAGTAGAATGACTGTCTATCGGCACCATCTAGCCTATTGGCAAGAAAACCGGCAAAAGTTAAAAGTGGTTGTAACGTAGCCAACTTGTAATGTTTAGAGCGTAAAACCTGGCTAAGAATTAGGATACAAGTTGTCATGCTTTAAATTTTTGTTTTATAGCTGATAAAAATCAACGTCGTATTTGTATCAAATCTCAATCGTTCATTTTTCGTTTACGAACTGCCCTTTAACAATCTTTCATAACTTGCCGTTTATAAGATTTTTTCCCTTTGCTGTACTGCTGCAAAGAAGTTGGTCGGCTTAACGTTTGAACAATTTGTTTACGCAAGAGTGGCGCTCAATAATTAATTGCAAAAGCATGCCAGTTATCCCGAGCCATGTTATTTACGAACACACAGTATATACCTCACTCCCTCTCGTAATCACTCCGGCTTCTGGGTATTTCGAACACTTAGGAGTTCCACGAATCAATCTTCTTCCATCCGCATCGCTGATAGGATGCAGTTAAACTTGAATTGACAGTTACTTGATAAAGTGAAGTGAAAATAAATTAACCTGTTTAGGCTATACGTTGAGCTGGTGCCACGTGCAAACCTAAAAACTTTCTGAAAGTCTTGGTCGGATGCAATTTCTGATCTGTGGACCATGTCTGAGAAGATACAAAAAAAAAATTTAGAAAGTTTTTGTGGGAGGAGGCTGGGCTGGGCGGTAGGTTATAATTAGCATTTCCCGAATACAGTCACTCCTCTGCAAATGTTAACATACTGTATTTACTTAGATGGGTGTTAGGTTGGTAATTTCTTTTACGTAATTTAATAGCTTTTTTTGTACCTATAATAATGAAAATTTACCATTTTTTTACACAGATGTATGTTTAAGATTAGCTAATTATTCGCGGGCGTATTTTAATCCTAAGGCCAGTGTAGATTCTGAGCCCAAGGCCGTTGTCGCCGCAATAGTACGGGTCTTTGTCGAGAGAGGGCGCCAATGAGTGGGAGTGGGAGCTGCCATCTTTGTCTCTCGATTGATTTCACGCTTGTCGTCTCACGTTAGGACATGTTGCTATCCTTTAGTTTAAAGTACATAAAAGAAAGATTAAAAAGCACCGGCATTGAGCACTGAAAACCCTCATTTGACCGGCACTGAGGGGAGTGAAGTGAAAGGTCAGCGTTTCGATGGAGGCCGAGTTTCTGGATATCGACAGTAACGGAGCGTGGGGGCGGCTATATCAGGTGAAGTGAAGAGGATTTCGTAGAAAACAACAAGAGTATTCTCTCCTTTCGGCTAAATTGTCTCTCGTTGGCAATGTAAAGTGCAGTATATGTGTATCATGGACGTTCATAAAATTGGTGTTTTGGTTTCTGATTTGTAAGTTGGCATTTTGTATACTGAAATGTTGACACCTATTGTCTTTTGTAGTCGACGGGGTGATGGGAACTGGCCAGCGGCAATTATTGAGGCTGGGTCAAAAGGAGATTACGATTGTGTATACTGGTATAGGGCAGTGATCATTGTTTCATGTTACTTTTAGTATAGCGGATAATAGTGCGACTGTAGTGTCTTGACTGCGCCTTGGCTAGAAACGCAGTAGGAGTTATCTGTTGTAACCCATGAACAGCAGGTTGACGTTCGGTCCCATGCATGGACAAAAAAAGTTGGAAGTGCTAGTTTAGACCCATTTGTGTTTGACCGGTTAGGCAATCGGAAAGTATGAACCACCAACGTCTAGTTTGCCTGCCACGGTTTTAAAAAAAATTGCCTGGGTAACTTTCCGTACTTTGCTGTGGCATTTACAGTTTTTGTGTGTTTTTTTTAAGGATTGGTTTGTAGGCTAGGTTAATTGCCTCTGCAAGAATTAACTAGAAAGTCTCTAACCATACATCATAACAAATGCATAATTATGTCCTGGTGGCATCAATTTAACTTGAAATTGTGTGTTGTTTCATTTGGGAACAACTGCCACAATGCTGCAGCAAAGTACAAAAACTTGTTCAGGCCATCGTCATATAAGTTGCCTACCGAAAACTAGAATGATGTTTCTTGTCACTCGTATCTTTTTTAATGGCATTGGCAAGGCATCATTGTTAAAATGTGCTAAGACGAGGATCGTGGTTTCCAACGGGAGCAACCTGGTGCCGTGATAGGGAAGTTTTGTTAGTTCTGAAGCAGAACATTTTGGTCTTACACTAGCGTACAATAAACGAGATTGTTTTCGCGATGTAAGGACGGGGGGGGGGGGG
>JAHWFP010263148.1:21873-36052 GCA_023313725.1 Lithobius niger | reverse complement strand
CCCCTCGGATTCACGCTTAATGCATGTTTCGCGACATTTCATAAAAAAAAACCTAATTTTTTTTTTGGTGGGGGGGGGGAGGTTAAAATTGGTTTCTATCGTCTTAAGAAAATTTATACTACCCGTAAATTTAATTGCATTCTGTTCCTGAGTGCTCTATAAGACTTGGTTTTTTCGCTCTCTAGATACGTCCAGTGCGCAACCCTACCGTGCATGCGTCACCATGCGTGGCCCTCCTACAAAAGCAGACAGTTTGCCCATGGCAGCCATCTCTTTTCCTCTCGATATGTCACCATGATGGTGGCTCCAGAGGGGACGTAGGGTGGGTATTTACAGGTAGTATAAATTTTCTTAAGACGATAGAAACCAATTTTAACCCCTCCCACCCCAAAATTTAGGTTTCTACTCGTCGGTCGAAAATTTTTACTACCTGTAAATTTAATTGCATTTACAGTTAGACCTCGTCAGTATAGGTGGTGGGCACCATCATGGCGAGTTACCCCGGGTTGCGGACTGGTTCCCCCAAAAAGTCTTAACCAAACTTCACACTTTTATTGAAAAATAACAGAAACAGGTAAATGGATCTCTTTCGTAGGATGTGGTGGCCCTGAAAAGGGCCGTTTGTTTAGAGATGGGGTCTTGCTCCATCTTCGGGAGGTCTTCATCCAGGGAAGGTCTTCTTGGAGTCTTCGTTTCTGTTTTTTAGTGCTTAAGGGGGTTGGACGACTCATCTGGCGGTCACGATGGGGCCCAGACAATGTAGTCCTTCCTTCCTGTCTTGTCATGTCTCTGAAGTAGTAACTTGTGAAGACAGTTTGGTTTCTCCATGATGTTGCTTGGAGGATTTCGGCGATGGAGATTTGGTTGTGGAAAGCCCATGAGGTTGAAAGTGCCCGAAGTTCGTGTACAGTTGTTTTGATGTCGTTGTCGGTGCAGTTGATGTGTGCATCGTCATAAGCCCTGTTGACTGTCTTGATCCAGTTGGCGATCATTACAGGTGAGGTTACGTTCGTCCCTTTGGTGAAGGGGAGGAAGAGTTGTGTGCATCTCTTCGGCATTCGGGGTCACTTGTCCGTTTAATGTAGTATCGTAATGCACGGACGGGGCAGAGTGTACGTTCAGGTTCTTCGTCATAGATGTTTGTGAGGGCCGGGATGATGATGGGTTTGGACGGTTCACATGGTTTTTGAGTTTTGGCTCGAAAGTCCGGGCGGGGCCAAAGGTGAATGAACTTGCAATTGTCGAAAAAGAAGCAGTGAGCAGGATCATTAGATAGAGCTTGTATTTTGCTGCTCCGGAGGCTAGCAGCGAGTGATGTGAGGAAAACGGTTTTCCTTGTGAGATGGTTGATATGGCAGGTTTGGATAGGTTTATATGGATCCATAGTTAGTGAGTTTAGTACCAGAGGTAGGTCCCATTTTGGAAATTCATGGTGGATTGATGGTCTTTCAATTTCGAAGGATTTTAGGAGGGATGAAATGCGGTAGTCTTCGAGGAGATGTTTGTTTCCCGCGGGTTTGAAGACGGTGTTTAGTGCCGAACGGTAGACTAGAATGGTTGAACGACTCATCCTTGAATCCTTAAGTTTCTCCTTGACTAGATCAGTGAAGAAGACTAAGAGGTCTTGAATAGGCGGATGGATTGGATTAACCTTCTTCCGCTTACACCAATGAAACCATCTTTCCCAGTGGCTGTTGTAAAATTCGTTGGTGGAGTCGCGGAGTGTTTTGCTGGCAATTCTGGCGGCTTGTTCTTCAAGAGTTCCTGCCTCTTTGACGAGTTCGATAATAGTAGCCACCCGTGCAGATGTAAGATTTTGGAGTTCGGGTGGAATTTGGTCCCTTTCTGCTGTGACAGTAGGTCGGGAATGTTGGGAAGTTTTCTTGGAAGATCCACGAGGAGATTTAGGAGTAATGGGAACCACGGGGACGCTGGCCAATTGGGTGCAATGAGGAGAAAGACGCCTCGAGTCTGTTCGATCATCGTGAGAATCGTCGGAAGTAGCTTGAACGGAGGAAACAGGTAAGCATACAGGTTTTCCCAAGGGGAGGTCAGAGCATCCACGGCGCATGCTAGATCATCCGGGACGGGGCTGATGAATTGGGGAAGTTTGGCATTGTGCCTCGTGGCGAACAGGTCGATCAATGGTTTGCCCCAGATGTTTAAGAGATATTCGCAGATTGATGTCTTGAGGGCCCATTCTCCTGAAGGTGGTTTTTTGCGGGAAAGTGCATCCGCTATTACGTTCCGGTTGCCAGGAATGTGAAGGGGTTGGAGAGTCGTATTGGTCTCTTGACAAAGTTTGAAGATGTTCGAGGTGATGCAATGAAGGGGTCAAGAGCGTGTTCCTCCTTCTTTCCGGATGTAGGCTATGGCTGTGGTGTTGTCGGCTTGGATTTGGACGATTTTTTTGGTGACAAGGTGACGAAAGTGGTGGAGCGTGTTGAGGATTGCTTTCATCTCCAAAATGTTGATGTGATCTGAAGAGCCGGGAGGCCAGGTTCCGGATATCTCGTGGTCCTGAATGTGGGCTCCCCATCCTGTTAGTGATGCATCTGTTAATACGATGAGATCTGGGGATGGTTCGTGTAGAAGGACCGATTTGGTTAGGTTGGATGTGTTCATCAACCACTCCAGACATTCCCATGGAAAGTTTGAGTCCAGGGGTTTCATGATATTGGTTGTTGAAGGGTGAGAGCCCCAAATGTTTATGCGAAAATGGTGAAAGGGGTGGGACATCCATCTTCCTTAGGATAGAAAGTTGGCCATGGAATCTAGTTTCCCTATGAGGGAGTTCAGGGAGGGAAGTGAGTGGTGGTTTGACTTGGCGAAGGATTGATCATGAGCAAGCAGGTCGGCTTTCCGTTCGGTCGAGGGGGTTACAGCTACTGTTACGAGGTTGAATTCCACGCCGAGGAAAATGAAGATCTGGGAAGGGGTAAATCTTGACTTCTTCCAATTGATGCCGAGGCCCAGGCTGTGAAGAAGATTGATAGTGAACTTCATGTTTTGAATGAGCTGCTGGTGATCTAGGTTGTTGAGAAGCCAATCGTCGAGAAAAGCGTTTGCGGTGATTTGATGGCGGTGAAGGTGACCCAGAACGGGTTTCAGAATCAGGGTGAAGATCCTGGGTGCTGCATTTAGGCCGAAGGGAAGGGTTTGAAATTCGTATATTTTGTCGAGGTACATGAAATGAAAGTAATGGAGGAAAGCCGGGTGTAAGGGGACGTGGAGGTAGGCGTCTTCTAGATCGATGGAGATGGTCCATTCTTTGGGTTTGAGTGAAAGGCGGATGGAGTCCAAGGTTTCCATCTTGAAGTGATCGTTGAGCATGTAATGGTTCAAAGGTTTTAGATTGAAAATCATTCTTTCACTGCCAGATTTCTTTGGTCGGAGGAAAATCTAGCTGTAGCACCCTGGCTTGGAGTGATCCGGACAGTGTCAGATTGCTTCCTTCTCGAGGAGTTTTGCTACTTCGGATGTCAGGGCCTGTGAGGGTTGTGTTGCAAATTACCATGGAGGTGCTGCCTGAAGAGGTGGTCTTGTCCTGAAGGAGGGTTGAAAGCCAAGGGAGATGATCGAGAGGATTGTAATGTCGGACGTGATTCGTTCCCAGGCCGGTAGGTGACATTTTAGACGTCCTCCCACTGGGCTCACGTGAAGGTAGTCATTGACGGTAACGAGACCTACTTCTGTTGGAAGAGGTGGAGTATCTACTGCGGTTGTCGGGGGTTGCACTGCGGCGGCTTTTGTTGGTGTTGTCGTGGTTGTTTCTTCGAAAGGATTGGTTGTTCTTTCGTGGTGGCAGGGAGGTGTTGCTTTGGATTGAGTCATTCGATTTCTTGGGTTGAGCATTTGGTGAAGGTTGGGATAATCCGAGGTGGTGTGGTTTCCGAAAGTGTTGATCGGTGTTTCGCTTGGGGTTTGGCTTAGGTTTCTTAGAAATGTCAAGGTGGGGAGCCAGGGTGGGGATTAGGCCCCTGAACAGGGTGTTTGACTCGTGAAGAGGTAAGTTGCGCAGAATGTATTTGGTTGAAGCGTTCAGGTTGGAGGTAGTGCCAAGGGCAATGTCACGAAGCAGAAGGCTAGAGTTGAAAAGCGCTTTCGTGAAAAAGTTGAAACTGTGATAGGTGGCGAAAGACATCTTCTTGAAGAGCTCGGAAATAAGAAAGTGCAAGTATTTGATGTTACGCTTGCTTGATTCACGAGTTAATCTTTCGCAGAGGGCATTAATGGCAGTTCCGAGGACATTGGGCTGAGATGCCGCACGTAGGCCTAGTCGTAGGAGTTTATCTTTTTCTTTTAGGACTCCTGTTGGAACTTCGGCCCGTCTGGGGATAAAAAGTGCTGTTCCGAAGTCCATTTTTGCTTCGGAGGCGAGGAATTCCGACTGATGATAGGTTTCGAATTGTCGAGGGTTGGCAGCCCCATCCCCTGTGGCGTGGAAAAACCAGGTTTCACGGCCGTGACGACGTGGAGGGGGATTTTTGTCTAATTCAAGGGGTTCCCCTTTCCCCAGGAGCGAGCCACCAGTGCGTAGCAAGGTCGTAAGTAGTGTCGTGGGTTGGCCAATCTTTGCCTTTTCAATGTTGTTCCGCTCGCAAGGGCCGAAGCCGAAGCCAGTGGAAAAGTCTCGATTTTTCTTTGGTGTAGCAGTGGGTTCCGGCTTGTAGCGGTAATTGTCGGGCACGATGGCTTAAGACTGCTTTAAGGAGTTCGAAAAGCGGGATGGCAGTAGGGTCGGCGTCGTTTTGAAGGGAGTCTTCGTAAGGATCGAGTGGCTCACGGTTGAAGTTGACCTGATGTGGCGTGTGGCGATGTGTGTTGAGAGTTGATGCCGAGTCAAGACTGTCATCGGGGTGGACGATGTTGAGGAGGCGTTGAAGATCAATCGATGATGAAGTGGAGCGATGTTTCTTTCTAGCCGAGGGTGTAGATGCAGGTTGCTTTCGTTTGCGAGAGTCATTGTCGGAAGAGGCGACCCAATCGCGTACAAAAGAGGTACCATGTGTTGAGGTAGGGGGACCTTGAATATTTGGCTTATCTTTGTAGGAGAAATCCTTGATGGCTTTGTCCATGAGGCGATGGATTTCTTGGGGTGAAAGATCGTTGGGTTGATGATGTGCAGATGATGAAAGGTTGATCGGCTTGGTTGAATCTTTGACTGGTGAAACGTAAACAGAAGATGAAGAGCTGGGCGAAAGTTGGTGTTGGCCACAGGGAATGATGAGGCAGTTGAATGCTGAAGCGTCGTCGAAGTCGATGGTGGAGTTGGTAAGGGAAGGACGACGATACTTGGGTTTGGGAGGGCTTGTAGATGAAGCGGCGGCCATCTTGGGCGAAAGTGACGAAATTGATGAAAGTGGTGAAAGCGGCGAAGGTGATGAAAGCGGTGAAGGTGATTAAAGTGATGTGGGGCTTTCGGTCTTTCGTGGTCGTAAGATGTATAGTTGAGTCGACTTTTGATGAAAATCGTGGTTGTTGTTAGGGCACTTTCGACGAAGGATCTTCGGCACTTCCAACTGACGATGATCTAGAGGCGAAAGTCTAGCTGGAGAGTCTTCAAGAGCGATCCGTCTGCGACGAGAGCTTGAGGAAAAGAGATGGCTGCCATGGGCAAATTGTCTGCTTTTATAGGAGGGCCACGCATGGTGACGCATGCGCGGTAGGGTTGCGCACTGGACGTATCTAGAGAGTGAAAAAACCTCAAGTCTTATAGAGCACTCAGGAACTGAATGCAATTAAATTTACAGGTAGTCGAAAATTTCGACCGACGAGTAAAAACATCTTTTCTAAAATTTGTAGTTATATGCTATCCCAAATATAAACAAATGCTAGTTGTAGCATCAAAGTTATGCAAATTTGGCTCCACTTTGTGCTTTGTTAGAATTCCAATTTTACCAGTGTTGATCTTTAGCTTATTGTTGTACTGCTTTGGCCCTACAACACAAGGACTAAATGAACTATTATAATTTTAGTGCTTTTTCATATTGAAACAATTAAAAATTCGTCATTCTTGATCATTCGATTGTTGAAAACATTGTTACGCACATTCCAGAATTAAAATACTGTACCAGTATTCTAGTTTTATCCTTAACAAGATCAGTATAGTTAAACCTATATAAGTACTCCTTACAACAGTAACCTCTTACAACAATGAATTCTTGAGGCTTCTGATGCAACCATTCTTGTTAATGTAATCGTTAAGCTGGTATAATAAACTTACACAATATCTAGACACACGCTAGTGTGGCGCCGCCAAGTAGACGTTTTATTGTTGTTGGAGCTTAATTGTCAGAGCGTAATTGTTAGTGTTATTGTTGTCAGATGGCGGCTCACTAGCAGACCGTGTCTTTTAACTGAAACCAACTCATACGTGATTTCAGCATACTGGTGCCGAGGAGAGCTGCGGGGGTCTGATTGGCTGAGGGCCTTGAGAACAATGGAAAGTGGGAGGAGAAGTCGGGTGAACAAATGCTTTTGCTTGGGAGCCGTTTGAAGGAACAGGGGCTATGTACACATGTGCCAATAACGAGTTTTGAACTGTTTGACAATGGAAAATTGGCTATTATGATACTTTGGGAGTTTTGGTGTACAAAATAATAAACTAGTGTTATGCACTGCAACTATTGAAGGAATGGGGAAGAAGTATAATGCACAGTTTGACTTTGGCAATTTAATAGAAGGAACAGATCGTTTGTTTTGCATTCGGATTATTGGTAGTCACGGTCGTGTTTTCAGTTCGCTATTTACAACAAATAAAATTCACGTTCGTTTAAATCGTTGCTGAAGGAAGGCTAAGCAGAGGTAGTGATCCGGGGGCAAAACATTGAACTCAAAAGGTTAAACAAACTAGCTCAGTAAAAAGGCTATATAAAAATGATACGTTAAGTTTTGTCTTAGCAGATAATAGCGATAGAGAAAAGTCGGACATTTTTCATGGCATTTGGTGCGCAACAAGTAGAATAAAAAATATCGTGCTAAGTCTGTATCCACATGCATGTGAGGTTAAGTACCTTAAAGAAAGCCCCTAACACAACTAAGCTAGTGTATTTAGGCTTTATGCCTGCAATAAAATAAACAGAAGTATTTACATAATACATATGTACATGACTTTTGAAGTTACGGCGGCCGGAAGTGTGAGCGCTACGGCCCAGTTTGGTGACTTTCAAATAGATGTATCTGCAGAACTAGAAGTAAATTTAATGTTCTGTTTTCACAGGAATAAAGTTCAAGTAAGTGGCTATTAAGAGCTCCTATGGTTGGCCGATTCTGATGGTAACTTCTTGTCGAATTTTCCAACCAAAGATGCGGATTTTCGGTCGGGGAGGGGCTGAAGTGTGGAGCTTCAGAAAAATTAAGTTTTTCCCCGAGGTTTTTGATGTTTGGAGTCCGGGTATCCTCTCCAATCATGCCGCAGCACAGAAATCTATTACAATGCGAAGGAAAAGCTGAGTGATGTTGCGAAAAGTTATGACTACGTTCGAGTTCAAGTCAAGTCAAACTTATTTTAACTGGAGCTTCAGAATTTTAGACAGGAGATGAGTGTCATCGGCGATCACCACAAGGTGGTTAGTGATGACAGGTGGGCATTTGAGTTTTTTTTTTTTTAAGACAATCGTTCTGGTCTTCGTGGTGCCCAGAGAAGTATCGAGGTTGTGAAGCTCGAGCACGGTTTAAGGATGAGCCAGTTCTATGGGCCAAAGTCCTGAGGGTGTCGAAAAGAAACGACCGCTAGTGTGAGAACTATACGTCTTGCATGGTCGCCCTTTCATAAGTACGCAAGGTCCACGAGTAATTGGAGGCTTGATAATCCGGCCGTAGTGTAAGGTACTCGGGTAAGCGAAGCTTCAGATGCGATCATAGTAAGGAACAACCAAAGGATAAGAATGAATGAGGATCAGGTGTTTAAAGGCATGTTTGGATGGAAGTCCGCTGTCGAAGGAAGGCTGCCTGCAGGCGACCGCCGACTTCGCCTTGATCAGATAGAAGACACCCCCCGGTCGTAGCAGTTGTTTCGTGTGCGGTTGTTCCTCCTTTGGCATGGAAGGGCCCGACTGTGAAGGTGGGCCCATAGTGGTTGCTGTCATCCTCCCAGCTCTGCGTTGCGTACTGGGTGCAAGGTGGAGGAACCACCACGCCCAGTGAACGAGGCGGTCAGAAGTGACTCCTGGAGATGCTGCGATGAAGAAGGAGGATTGTAGGAATGGTTGGCCCAGATGCTCAATCGGAACAACAAACAATCCTTGGACAAGACAGCATTTCCAGCAAGGGCCCACGGACTGAGATTCAGAAGGACAAATATATAGTTGGTCCTACTATGTGAAGCGGTCGCTGCAAGTCCCGAAATGATGGGTGAAGAGCCAAGTCTACTCGTCGGCTAGGAGGCAATGGAGACAGCTGAGGCCGTTGTCGAAGCGAAGGAAGAGCACCGTGAGTCGCACGCAGAAACAAGTCCGAAAATCGCCACCGCAAGAAGATGCCAAAAAGTTGCTGTAGTTAAGATGAAGATATGGAGGGACCACGAGCCGTAGGTGGTATTGCTTGTACTGATGAGTGGTCTGGTGATCGTGTTGCAAATTAGTGCAGGTCGTAAGTAGCCAAGGTCTCAGTGTGAACGTGAAAGGACAGCGGCCCAGACTGGCGGAGCTGACGAACAGTTGTTCATTTCCCCTTTCCCTTCAGTTATGCTGGAAAGATGGCAACTTGGAGATGTCAACAGAGAGAGACTAGTGGAGACCATGACTGTCTCCCCCCCCCCCCTTAGTTTAGGAAAGGTCGAAGTGTTGACAAGAGCAGAAAAGGAGTCGTATGTCTTGTAGGGTTTGAAGGCATTTATCTCCTGCTTCATTTATGGGGCTCATCTCCTGCCGAAGGTAATGGCGTGCCAAGGTTTGGAATGAGCCCGAAAACTTTGGTTTATTAGACGGACTTGCCACAGGGTGAGCCACTTTCACTCCTTTAATTTTCCTATGATGACAGGTGCAGGTTCATGGAAAGGCGCCATGGAAGCAACTGTGTCCAGAAATGTCGAAAAACCTTCTGGACACGGCTGAGGTGCGTAGATAGTTTTCCCCTAAGTAGAAGGGTTAGGATAATGAAGCCGAGAAGGCCGGAATGTGGAGGCGCTAAGACGAAGACACAAAGAGCCTGTAAATGGTAAGCGGCTTGGTCGCATTGAGTGAGTAAAAAATGGTGCAGACCACAAATTGGTTGGGCCTTCAAGAGACTAGATGCAGGAATGAAAGCAGGTGAACGGAATGATGTACGACTGCCGGCAGACAACGGATGCCAGTTTTCAGAAGGCGACGAAATCTAGAGAGGTGACGAAGGGGCCAACGAAGGCCGTCGAGCGAACTATCGGGCCAAAACCTCCGCAGGCGAACTTGCGGTGCGCCGCTTCTTGAAGAACAACGAAGGATTCGTAGTCGGTATAACGAAGAACAGCACGTCTGATCAGGTCAGACTCCAGAGAAGAAAGATGATAGACGCTTGCTAACAATACTTTATAGAGAAGGGTGCGCATGCGCACTAGGCCCGTGGGCCCGGCGGCTCTTAATGTCTAGAGTAACCAGCATGAACAACTGCATTCTTGAACCGATGAAAGTCCAACGATGGGTCCGGTGTCCTTGTATGGTTGAGTTGATGAAGCAGCGAAGGGCGCAGGCCGGCCCGGGCCTCATATGCGACCACTGCCACGAGAACAAACTGGGTCGGAAATCAAGACTCAGTCGTCAGCCAGGCAAGAAAGCAGTGTAGGACGCAGCAATTGCAGGTCGTAAAAGAAGAAACGACAGCCAGGATGTTGTCCAAAAAAACATTGCAATGTGATATTAGTTTTAATAAGTCTAATTCTAGTAGTCCTTGTTTTATTTCTTATGCATTATATAGTTCTATAAGAGTCGCAGTCTCAGGAAAACCACTATTGATGCCCTAATCGCTTAAAATTCTTGCCAACATGTTAACTGGACAGAAAATAAGAGTCATTGCAAGAAAAAGGGAATGGCCATAGCAATATAAGTTAACCGCATCACTGTCACATTCAGGTCGCGTTGGTCGAGAAGAGACAGCTTCCGGATAAACATAACGGCATGCATGGCGAAAAGCCGTGTTTAGGCGCTGGCCGGTGATAGTCTCTCAGTTTTGAATAACCTGTAACCAGTGAACCGAACAGATGCTGCGAAGCGACAAACAAAAATTAAGAAATAAAAAGCATTGAACCGCGCATACTTTAAACTTTAGGCACACACACACACACGCGCTGGAGAAATATAATTTTTTTCGTGGCATTGCACACAAATTAAAGGCTAGCATTTTTCTTGGAAAATAAACATAATATTAACACTGCTTTCATCAATCTTTATCACAACAGCAAACTTTTCAGTGGAGAGAACTTTGCTTATAGCAGGACAATATCAAGTATCACAGTTCTAACCGCCTCCACCACTATCCGTTCCGCCCAACATAAACCTAAAGAAATTGAATAGAACGGTCTGTTGCCAACAAACAATTTTTTATGTCAATCGAAACACAGCTGTATTCCCAAAGCTCAAACCTATTTTGTAAAGTTATTTCTTTTGCAATAAATGACACTGTCAAGGAACAAGAGTTTTAAATAGAGGCTTTATTTTTTAATAAATGACACTTACCAAGGAACATGAGTTTTCAATAGAGGCTTGACGTAGCCATTGGTAGACTGAGCAGGGTTATCTGAATGAAAAAAAAAAATGCTATTATAGAATATAAACACCAATCTGACATAATGAAAAAACAAGTGTTAATACCACCAACTAAATTCCTTCTTCCTAACATATTGGAAGGCCTGAAAGTCGGATAACAAATTCAGCTGTATTAGCTAACTGATCATTTTGCTAGAGTACGCGGTACCCAACTGTAAACTGCAATTACACAAAGGCTTAACCAGGTTCTAGGCATTATCGCCCTGGTGAAAAAAACCCCTGGAAAATACCCCCCGGTGAAAAGACCATTGGAAATCCCCCTGAAAACGTCTCCAAAATAACAATTTTCCATGGGAAAATATCTCCTTCAAAATAAAAATTGTACCCTAACAGAACAAAGCAAAAAAAGACCACAGCCCCAGCAGCAAAAAGTTCCTGGTACTTCTGCGATGTGATTTTCAAACGCTCGAGGGCTTTTTTTTTTTTTGGGGGGGGGGGGGGGAGAGAGAGAGAGATAGAGATGATCAGATCAGCAAGAACTTTGAAAGCAATTTTTAATCTACAACTCGAACATACAAGTTTTTAGCACAGCAGCTGAGGTCTATAAAAAAAAAGGATAGCAATTACGTGGGGGCTGCATTTAAATTTTCAAACTTTCAGTCTTGCCCAAACATCCAAAACACAGGGCAAAGGACCTCCTATTCTATGCGCAACTTGTGCGGGGAATCCCATGTGCCTGCATGTAAACTCCGTTGGCCAAGTGCACGTTTTAAGTACAGGGAGGGAGAAGAGATATGCAGCCGAGCTAAAATGTTTTACGTTTTTGGAAAATATGTGCGACAAACTGTAAGATAATTTATTAGGCATATTATTACCACTGGACTATTTTTTTTAACGTAAACTGCGCTCAGTTTACTGAGGGAGCATACAATTTCTGTGATGCACCTCGCACACTTTCTCTACAGGGCACAGAATAAAAAAGCATCCACCAATCACAACTGTTGGAAACTTGTACAGTAGGCAACAACGAGTTTGTCCATACAACAATGAAAGCCACTAAGAATGAAGCTCACAGATGTGGGCAGAACAGTAGGGCATTGTTACCAGTCTTGGTATGCAATAGCCTTTACGCATGTTAACACGGATTATTAAAAACAATGATAAGGCTGGATTTACTTTGTAGCCTTTTAATTGTTACGAAAACAATATGCTGAGGTACGTAGATTAAAATCAGATGAATAATGCTATCAGAATAAACAAAGTCATTGATCCTGCCTAAATTTGCTGTTTGCAAATTAAATTCAGCCAACCAAATTCACACATATAAAACAATGTGACATGAGTTTACTCTTCATGCCTATTTATTGCTAACAAATTAAAGCCCACCACATCACTAACAGTAACAACACACTCAAAAGAAATAAAGTCATTTAGTCTTATATTGTTTAACAAGACCTCCTATAGTTTTTTAGGTTTAATTTACAAACTAAAGACTAAGAGAAACGAAACTGCAGTAAAAAGATTACAAACAACCATCGTAGCATCCTGTGACTGCACACCCATCCACATGAAAACGTACAAAACTTGACGTGTTATCTTGCTAGATTCACGGATGCATAATATCACAAGTTTTTTTTTTTAATTTAGATTGCCTCCTAGTGAGTGGTTTCCACTGCAGCCCGCGACGGTTCTTTGTTTTTGTAAAAACATAGAATTTATGGAGACCTGCTTAGAGGCTATTTAGTTTTTTCTAACATTCTTTACAACAATGCTGCAGACACGCTGAAAGCATGGCCATCAATATTGTAATAAAATTCATTGTTAAAATCACCATTGTTGAATGGACTAACTTGTTGTCGCCTACTGTTCATAAGATAGCTTGCAGTTCTAGCCAGCCGAAAGTGCGACGTACAAGCTTGGCTGCCAGCAGCTGTGTAAAACCAACACGCACGCATTTGGGACTGTTGACTTTAAGAAGACGACCCCCTAAGACTACTTCTGATGGGATGACTGCAAATGGACGAGAACGCAGGTGGTTCTTGTCCTGCCCTTTTAAACTTGCAAGCCGCAAGTTTGGTTGCCCAGCACGAATTAGTAAGGATTACAACAGAGTCTAGTGATACTGGACAATTTAAGTATAGAACACGTCTTGAAAACACACGTAAGACTGTTCCGTTTTTCTATGAGTGCTGGTAATGAACTGTTCACCAAATGTTTAAATAGGTGTACGGGAAATTTCCGAAGGATGGGACTTAGCATTCCTGTTCTCATTTGCATAAATTATTGCTCCGTATGTTTGACAATTCTATTGAGAATTTAACAGGGTTACGGGCCCAGTTTAACAAGCACTGCAAAGAAAATGTTGTGCAACTAGAATAGACAAGTATAATTGAGTCCCTAAGAAAAGACCCACTTTTCCCAAGCACTGCCAAGAAAATGTGTGACGAGAATAGACAATAATAATAGAGTCTCTAAATTACTCGATTAGAGACTCAGTGTGTTTGTAGCAACACAATAAAGCATAGTGTAGTTCATAATGGGACAATATAGTCCACACACCAGTGAAAGCCCTCTAAAGTCCACACTACATGGCAAAGCTTTATAGTATTGGTCGCCGCACACATACACACACCAGTGAAACACCACGTAAGTGCAAATTATGTTGTACGGCTTCATAGTGATATTGTTCAGCACATACATGCCAGTGAAAAATATGTAGTAAGGCTTTGTAGTGGTATAGCCCAGCACCCGCGCACAAATGCAAATTATGTAGCAAGGCTTCATAGTGGTATAGGTCAGCACACACCAGCGAAAGCCCACTGAAGACCGTGGTACAGGCCAGCGCATATACCAGAGAAATACTGCCCAAGCGCAAACTATATGGTAAAGTTTAGTTGAGTTTGCATGGCTTGATTTTTGCTATAGTAGACACTGCCTGCTATATACAGACCTACACACCGGTACACACGAAGGAGAAACCCTTTAATTGTAACAAGTGTGGCGGCATAATTATGGTTAATACCAACATTTTCTTAGATTACTGGCATGGATCAAGATAATACATTGGTGGTTTGACTTTGAGATTCGCCAAATTGAATGACAACCCTTATGAAAAAGATGTATACATTAGTATACCGAAGATATACCAAAAATATACCTTAGTACACCTTGGTATACATGGCGTACTAGTGTGTATACATACTATACTCCCAAGAGTATACACTATACATTCAAGTATACCTTTTTGTGAATGGTGTACTGTGGCGTATACTACAGGGTATACAAATATGTATACAGTAAACTCTAGGATATACAAACATGTATAAAGTATGACGTATACTGTATGGAGTACACAATGGTATATTTCAGGGTATATAAATATGTATACAGTATGGAGTACACCATATAGAGTATACAATTGTATACTTCATGGTACGCAAATATGTATACAGCATGGAGTACACCGTATGGAGTTTACAATGGTGGTATATAAGTATGTA
>JAHWFP010263148.1:0-21863 GCA_023313725.1 Lithobius niger | reverse complement strand
AAGTATGTATGCAGAATGGAGTACACCGTATGGAGTTTACAATGGTGTACTTCATGGTATATGAATATGTAAATAGTATGGAATATACAGTATGGAGTGTGCAATGGTGCACTTCAGGATCCACAAATCTGAACACAGATACTGCAGTATTCCTCCTTTGAGGGCACACTTCAGTATACAAATCTGAATAAGATAATGGTATGCCAAAATTTTAAAATATTTAAATGTACTGTTTCAAATATTAAGATATTCATAATTTTGTCCCACTTTCTGCTTTTTTTATTATTATTTGATGTCAGTTGTATACTACGTCTGTTTGGGCCCCCCCCCCCCAATTCCTCAACCCTAGTAAACGAAACTTTAAACAGTAAAGTTTATTTTTACCCAAAATAAATCAAATTTAGGACTGTGGGTGAATTCAAGAACTAAACAGGAGAAAAAAAAAACTTAAAAAAAAAGAATTAAGTATAGTGCCTCGTAAAAACAGGTCTAATTGACAAGGGTGCAGTCACATTGGGGCACATCCTTCCCCCCAACTCCATAGGCCATTTTGTTGTATAACCCTAGATGTCTTTTTTTTGTACCTACCTAACCAACGAAACAGTCAACAAGATGGTAAAAAAAAATGCCTTTTCAACCCCAGATGTCCTTTTCCCTAGCAATTGGAAATTTAAAAAACGGGCTTAACAATATTTTTGGGGCGGGGGAGGGGCTTCTAGGGAGAAGGTATAGCTACAAAGAACTCCAAAACTAAAAAAAAAATCGTGAGCATTTTTTTTCAAATCTTCCCACCCCCCTCCCCCAGCTATACCCCTGCTAATAGAACGATTCACAATTAATGAACTTATTACTTATAACTTATTTATATTTTGTAATTAATAACTAAAATTGCTAACAATCCTTTTCCGTAGCCCGTGTAGTTTTTTTTTTATCTACGAAAGTCGTTTTTAATAGCATTTCATAAAGACAACCATTCCCCTTGCAAAGTTCTAGAAACACTAAAAATTTAAAACAGCCTAAACATTTAACACGACCTACGAATTACTGTAGCTTATAAAGGCAAGGCCCACTTTCCGAAGTGAACTGTACCGCACGACGCGACAGCGATTCGTTAACTCTGATCACGTGACAAACAGGTGTGCGATTCAAAAAGGTGAAGGAAGATTCTAACGTGTGTCCTGTGCGTGTGTTATCAGTGCGGTAGACTTTTAAAATGTCGGGTGGGAACTTAAAATGAAGATACAAAAACTACTCTCTAGTGGAGTAAATGCAGACCATCCACACTTATTGCCGTAATTTGTGAAACAGAGGTATGCAAGTTTGTGAATTTGTGTGTGTAACCCGAGTGCAATTCCTTCCCGATATCGTTTTGGACGGCAATAACACTAAGGTAACAGCATGGACGAACCTTTTGCGGAGTATTGTGCTACTTCGATTTTGAACTTGGGTAAACCTAACAGTAACACTGTGTGTATCGTTAATTAATGATGGGATCGTGTCAATATAATGTAAGAAGTATCAGTAAATCGTGATGCCTACAAAAGTGACATTTCAACCGTAAACGCTGAAGAAAAGATGACAGCGTTTGTGTAGGAATGCACTATGGCTGATATTTAGGCCTAACTGCTTGGTCATGCCTTGGGCCTTAAGCCTAATCTGCTGCTGAAACGGACTAAATGATGTGTCTTAGTTCCAGAAGAAACACATTTATGGGAAGTTGGTGTACTTGATCAAAATGGTAAAAGTATGCTACGGATTTTATTTATACTGAGAACAATGCTAAGGACGTTTGGTTCAGACAAAAATCAAGAAAGGACTGGATTTGCTCACGTTTAGGTTTAGTTGTTTCTGGCTTTTGGCAATATCTTAAGACTTGTTTTCGAAAATCGTTTGGAGCTCTCGATGTAACGTGTAAAATGGTTGGGCTCAAATAAAACTTATCTTATTCATTTTTTTTTTAATTTATTTATAGATTACAAAAAAAAAACAAGCATGAAAAACTAAGGCTACCATAAACTTTACATACTATGAAGCTGGGTAGTCTACCAACTTAAAATTCAAATTTATTTTTCTGAAATGGCTCGTTTAATTTTTTTCATAGACCTATTTACAGCTTTTTTTTTTTTTTTTACTTCGGTTTCGTGCAGATGAACGAGTGCAAAAAAAAAAAGGATGAAACCAAAGTAAAAAAAGCTGTAATGTAAAATGACTTAATAATTAATTGAAACAAGACTTAGTTAAATATGCTTAGGCTACAGTGCTGGAAACGGGGTAAATGTTCTTCGTTGTGTGAGACTTGCTGATTGGGTTAATTTTTTGGCTGGGAAAAAATTGGGGATTTTTGCGGGAAAATATTTCCATTGTAGATTTCATTTACCCCTGGCCAGAAACTAACATCATTGCCATGTAATGTTTTGTTGTGTGTAGCCTCTACAAAATGTAGGCTGATGTGTTTTCGAGATTTTATGTCAAAAGTAAGTGTAGGCAGGCCTACCAACATCATCTAGTGCTTGTCCTTTTTTTTTATGCCTCATTTTATTTTTTTTATTGGAGAAAAACTCCCTAGGCTAAAAAGTACTAAATTTGTTAAAGTTAGTTCGAACAAAAGCGAAGCACCCTGCCTTCCTACACGCACATTTTGTCACAGAGTTTCCGCATGAGAATTTTTTTTTACCAAAAAAAACCTCCATCCACAGTTTTGTGCTGTATGTTACCACACAAAATGTAGCAGTGTTAACCTAGCAAGGACCGTCAATAGTCTCGATCTCTTATTATAGTAAATGGCCAGTTATGAAAAAAAAAAGTTATTGTCACGACTAAATTCACCATTTTCTATCTTCCTAGTCTATATACACAAAGCGGATGTTAGTTTTGCTTGGTATTCGTGTTCTTTTTGGTGAAATAGGTCCAGAACTTAAAAAAATTATTGTTCTTAGGCCTACTGGGATTTTTTTCGTAAATGAAAATATCAGCTATCTTTGTAGACTTTATAAAAAAATATACTATGATGCTAAACCAAGGGTTAGGCCTAATTTGCTTTGTAAATGCTGCTTACGCCATTTTTCTTTGGCCTAAGCAGAATTTAACCGGCGTAACCAGGTGTACTAATAAGTTAAGGTGCGAAAGATACTGGACGTCATATTATGTAAATGAGGGTTAAACCTAAAAGATGGAAGGGTGTAAGAGGAAAAAAACTTCGTCATGAAAGATTCTATTATGAAAAAGAATATTTCAGAAACCAGTTTTAAGTTTTGCCTTGCTGTTTTGTGATAAAATAATTATCAAGTTAGGCCTATGCCTAGTTAATAATATCCTGTATTTTTTTGGCCAGATCATCCTAGTTAGGCGTACTTAATATGCTTGTTTATCTAGTTTCGGTCAACACATGCCCAACTTTGTATAGAAAAGTGGATAAACCATCACTTCATACCAATTTAAAACAATTTCATAAAGCAAGGTCTTGTTTTTTTATTGCTCATCCTTCGTCTTGGTCAAGAACTCGCATGATCTTGACATATCTTGGCTAAGACCGTGCAAGATCTTGTTTTAAGATATAGTACGATCTTGGTCAATCTTTTGAATATGGTACTGTCTGCAAAATGTGAAATTATTTGGGGGGGGGGGGGACGAGATTAAAACATAAGTTCAGTGTAGCCATCCACAGCTGCTAATATCTTTTTTAACGAATGTTTTTAAAGTTTTGCATTTTTTTGTCCAAAGTCCAGTAGTTTTTTTTTTGCCCCACCCTCTATACACCCAAGTATAGTAGCGTGTATACAAAAGTATACAGACGAGTATACACACAAGTATACTAGAGTGTGTACAGAAAAAATACAGATCTGTATACACAGAAGTATACACTCGAGTATACATATCTGTATTCACAGAAGTATACACTCGAGTATACATATCTGTATTCACAGAAGTATACACTCGAGTATACACATCTGTATACACAGAAGTATACACATATGTATACAAAAGTATACACTCGAGTATACACATACGTATACAAAAGTACACGCTCCAGTATACACATACGTATGCAAAAGTATACACTCGAGTATACACGCGTGTGTACATTAGTATACACTCGAGTATACACATGTATATACAGAAGTATGCTCTCGAGAATACATGCTTGTGTACAGAAATATACATTCGTGTATACAGAGGTAAACAGCCAATGTATACTCCGAGTATACAGTTTGTATTTTAAAAATGGTATTCCCTATACACTATGGTATACAATTTCTGTATACATTCTCTGTATACTCCAGTGTATACATCTTTTCCGTAAGGGAAAAGTATCATACTTGGTGTTTTGATACGACTATGTTCATGCACGAACGTGGTCTCTATGGTTTTATCGACAATAAACAACGAGAAACGGCATCTACTTCGGAGGAAGAAGAGAAATGTCCTGGCGCAAAAAGACAATTCAGACTTAGAGAATTGAGGTCCCCAATAACTGTCGCCCTAGGTTTGGAAACCGATTTGATAGTCTTAATCAAAAAAGCGCTACAGCTAAAGAAGCCTGGGATACCCTAGCTATTGATTTACACCTAAATCCCGTGTCCGGATAGGACATTTAAGTTAGTAATTTGTCCTAATATGCATGAAGCATGGTGAATCAATGGCAAAGTACCAGGCAAGAATCCAGAATGCGGTTGATGATCTACAGGATGCAGGAAAAACCACTGACCCAGAAGAACAGGCCTACCAAATGATATGCAGACTATCAAAAGACGGATTCCGTTATCGAAAGATTGTAAGCCCTAGAAGATGCTGAATTTCAACCTAAAATAATCAAAGAATGACTTCACGGAACATGAACGACGCCATCACACTACCTAAGGTCGAACAAATGAACCAGACAATGGACTAGCCATGTCTACTGGCCCGCAAGGAAGGCAGAACAGTGAACGTTCCGAGAGCCCATTCCGTACTACAGCTCGTAGAGTCCATTGGAAGAGGCAATTTTGAATTACCTTTTTAAGTTGGCGATAGTTTTTTTTTTGCCGTTTGAAGCTCGTCCTCAAGGGCAGCGAGGTCCGGAGGAGAGGTAGTCGGTTGACCCCTTTGAAATGGCGAAGTGGCGGCCGTCTCGCCGGATCCGTCAACAGGCGGTACATCAGACGAAAGAAGCGATTTATTGAGAGGTGCGTCTAGCAGCGAAAGAACCGGATGGACGAGAAGCGCATCGGAGTGATCAGACACACTGAGGAAGGTCAAAGACAACAAATGATCGTCCATTGGGCCTCTTCAAACAGCAGGATAACTGAGCGAAAGCTTGAAGATCTTCGGAAAAATGGGCGAAAGAGGGAAATGGAGTGGCGTGGAGACTCGCTGGAGGAAAATGAATGGGCTTGTCCTCAAGCGCTTGTATAGAGCAGGGTTGTGCACGCATGCGCAATCAGATTACGACGCTGGCGGCTACAGAGAACTGAAAAACTGTTTACATTTTTTATGTTTATGTTTAATATTAGGAAATTATGCCTATTCTAGCAGAATGTAAATATTAGTGAAAATTAGGCTAACTATGTTTATTTTGTTGGCCATGAAATTTCATTTTTATTTTTGGTTGTCAAACGCTGTAGACGCGCGACTTCCAGCTTTTGACTTTTGCCGGGTTTTCCCGAAGTACTTTATTGACTAAGCTCTTCTGGTTCTGGTCGTCCAACATGGCAGGCGCGAGCTGGACTTGCTCTGTGTGTACAACTTTTAAATGTTTGCAAAATAGTTGCTATATGTTTGCCAAGAATAAATAGTTTGTGGTATGTACTCTTTATAAGCCTGACAGTCACATCTGGGTCCTTTTTACAACAAGTGGTAGCAGAGTGTGGTTTTTTTTTTAGTAGTGGCGTGTCAGGGAGGGTTCTAGGAAAAAACGCCCCCGGAAAAAACACCCCCGGGAAAAAATGCCCCTAGGAAAAATCGCCCCCAGGAAAAAACGCCCCCAAGAAATAATGTCCTTAATTAAATGGTTTTAGGTTCTTATCTCCAGGTTCACCCCATTTCGTAACTATACTGTCGTAACTATATTCAAAATTGAGCTGAATTAGGCTCCAATAAATTTACTTAAAAAAAAGGTTGAAATTGTGAGCAATTCCACGTCCTGAATAGAGATTCCGCTAGCGAATTAGTACGTTTACGACACTGTCCGTTTGCATTTGATTTACTTTAAAGATACCGGTTTTCCTAAAAACCTACATAACTGAGACAGGGACATTACAATTGTGAGCAATTTCACGTCCCCTGTAGGGATTCCTCTAGCGAATTTGTACCTTTATGACACTCGCTCCGTTTGTATTTGATTTACTCAAAAGATATATTACTGGTTTGCTTAAAAACTGATACGAATTAGCGAGATTAAAATTGTGCGCGATTCCAAGGAGAGCCTAGAATAGGGAGATTTCAAGAATTGGAGACGGTGTTCTGGAACCACAGACTTTTTGAAGGAGAAAGAAGGCTAGTTTAAGAAAAAGAAGTACCTAAGTACGTGAATTATAAACGGGGAGAGTTTAGTAATACGCAAAAATATTATTTAAATAAACTTCTTGGAGCTGTAAGTCATTTGATGCAAACGAATGCTCGTACAGATGAATCAGCTCAATTGTGAATTTCACTGGATGTTTTCGACGGTGAAACAAGTTTAGTTTGAGGAAAAAAAGTAGCTAAAAAAGAATTGTATACGGAGGGTAAATAAGCAAAGATACTTTTTTCAAATAAATTTCTTGAAGCATTAAGTTATCTGAAGCAAACTAATGCTCGTATAGATGAGCCGTATTAAATCTGAGGCCCACCTACGATGACCACCATTGGCATTTTAGCCTGTTTGGGGGTGTTTTTTCCTAGGGGCCTTTTTTCCTGGGGGCCTTTTTTCCAGGGGGCGTTTTGTTGGGGGCGTTTTGTCGGGGGTGTTTTTTCCGGATACCGTCAGGGAGCGTTAGGCTACACGATTTTAGCGAGTCGAACAGTGGAGGTGTCTCATCTTAAGTACTTTTGATGTTGCCATCCGGCCTTTATCTATCTACACTGTCTAGCATATATCCTAGGGTATTCCCAAAACATTTTCGTGCAAATAGTTTTTAGGCCTCAACGACGGGACCTCGTTTAGTGTGTGACGCCATGCTACGGTTCGCTATAACGAGGGTGCGATCGGAATTGTGTTTCACCGTACATAGCCTGACATTATTTGGGCTCAAATATTAGCAACAACACAGAATTAAAATGTATGGACACTATTTGGGGAAGAGCAAGCCCTAGTTTGTTAGTTAGCTATTGTGAACTAATTTGGCTGTTGGGAAATTTTTTTTCTTTCAACAAAGAGTAAACTGCATAGCCTACAAGCACGTCATGGCGTTGTTAATGTCAGATAATTATGAGACCTGGAATACGGACGCCAAATTCTTCCTGTCTAAGGGCTTGTGGGGTTTTGTTGACAGCACAGAAATGAAGATTCTCCCAGAGAACTTGTTCTCGCCAGGAGAATGTAAGTTCTCTGAGTCGAATCCGACGAAACTGTTAAAATTGGGATCCTTTCCTTTACCGACGGCGTATTTTTATTACCCCACCAGCTCATTAACGCAGTCATTTATTCAAATTATTGTGTCACTTCCACTCTACCCAACGTACCACTTACCAGCTCGCGTCCACTCACTCTTTTCTTGCAGTGAATGCTCAATTCCATGCAGGGAGGCTGGTGGGCCGTGTTTGTAACACAGTTTCGTTGGATTCGAATCGGAGAACTTAGATTCTCCTGGCGAGAACAAGTTCTCTGGGAGAATCTTCATTTCTCTTTCGCAGAATTCTCCTCACTGTGTTACAAATTGGGATAGATTAGTAAGCAATGTACTGTCTTCGGAATCCCTCCACAGATGGCTGCGGTGACCCTCTGGTCCCGCTCGATGATCAATTTGTACCTACCCCCCAAACCACCCAGGGACCCGACTGATCAGCCACTTTGGCTTCAGAATATGGGTACCAGAGGAGAGCCCTGTGCTCCTCAGGTCATACGGCCCCTCCTTGGCCCAGGCCAATAGTCTGACAAACCAAGCTGCACACCTCCTGTCCGGTATCACCAGTACGGCCCGCCGTACTCTCTGCCACCAGCTTGTCTATACAACGACCTATCAAAGGACACGGAGGAAAAAGGTAAGGAAGAAATCTACCCCAGTTTAAACTGAACGCATCCGCATACTCTACCCCTGGGCATCGTCCCCACGACCCAAATCGCTGCAATTGGACCGTAGCTTCTGATGCGAACAAATCCACGTCTGGCGTCCCAAACCACCTACAAATCTTTTGGAATGTCCGGGTACACAATCGGAAGTCAAACCTGTCACAAAATACTCGAGACAACCCATCCGCTGTCACGTTCCACTTCCAGGGCACGAATGCTGCCTGTACTACACAACCCAACTGATTCCTACGCCGCTCCAGGCTACGGATCATGGCATTAGCATCTGGGACTGTGTTCCCCCTTGATGATTTACGTACGAAACTGCCACCACATTATCCGAAAGGATGCGTACGACCTGTCCCCTGACCAGGTCTCTAAAGACATCTAGCGCTTTTAGTATAGCCAACAGCTACCTCGCATTTATGTGCAAGGCCGCCTCTCTGGGTTCCCACCTTCCTTGCGCTTGCACAACCCCTGTGGCTGCTCCCAAGCCTATGTCCGAAGCGTCCATTGTCATCACCAATGCGGCCTCCACCAAGACCCATGATTTTTCCACCACCGGAGTCGTAGCCCACCAGTTCAAATCCTCGCGAGAGGCGTTCACCCTTGCGAGAGGCGTTCACCATGCATCTCCGCACGACACCAGGTCACCAAATCGTGTTGCCACCAGTGTGTGTGTGTGCAACCTGCCGCTCTCCACGGCACACAACATGCTTTCCGCTAGACCTAACAATTTCTGAAGTCCCTTGACGACAGTGGCCGGGTTCTGTTGCAGCATCTCAACCAACCGCAACATACGGCCTGCTTCTCTGGTGGCAACACGAAACGGGCAGTTACCAGATCCAAATTCATACCCAAAAACTGCAAAGCCTGCGATGGCACCAGTACGGTTTTCCCGTAATTTACAAAAAAACCTAACTTCCGCAATGTTTCCAACGCCTTCCTCACGTCCCGCCGCACACCGGCTGCGGACTGACCTATCACTGCAAAATCATCCAGGTAAACAAAATTTAACACGTGACCTTCCAGGTAAGAGAGGATGGGAACCTGAAAGAGATAACTTTAAAACTATCGTAAAATGGATTTAAAACTTTTTTAAATTCACTTTTAAACTGGAGACACTCACGTATCTGCAAATTTTCGATAACTGAGTAGTTATCTACATAAGGTACAATAACGGTAGTTTTTGTGAACTCTGGCTACATCTTTTTTGTAAAGCAGAAAAGCAGACAATGAATACAAAAAAGATGTAGCCAAAGTTCACAAAAACCACCCTTATTGTGCCTGATGAAGATACCTGCTCAGTTATCAAAAAATTTGCAGATACGTTTTTAAAGTGTGCGTTTTAAATCCATTTTATGACGAGTTTATTTCATAGTATCGTCAGTAACGGTTTTTCGGACAAATTCGGGATGCTCTCTATATGCCAACTTTTCAAAACAATTGATTAGTTTATCTAGAATTGACTCTGCAGGTTACCATGTAAAAGTATTTCAAAGGAAAATGTCAGTGTAGGGATACCCTTTCATGTTTACTTGTAGGTGAAACTTACAGGAGACTATAGAGGGTACGAAATGTAGTCGACAAAGATTTTGGATATAGGCCTAATGTAAATGTGTCAACCACTTATAACCAGAGTTTGTGTAATAATAGGCCTAAAGAAAAGTGTAAAAACCATACGTGCCCAGAGTGTAAGTGCAAATGAAAAAGTTACACAAGGGGACTTAAACTTGTGACATTCAAGGTTTGGCCATTTGCACAAACAAGGTATTATTAACACATTGAGTGTCCATGACGCCAGTCCTGAACCGATGACGACTCGTCATATGCACTGGCATATTCAATGATTGTTTTCTGATGGTGGGACAAAGCTATAGCTCATCTAAAGGTTTGGGCAGTTCAGAATGCATTACATTCGAGGTGATAAACGTTTTTGTAGTTCTGAATACTACAAGATGCCAGCATGTGTCACATAATGGTGAGTTTGATGTTTGTGGTTGACGCGCTTGCTCAGTAGATGATGACGTGCACGCCTTAGTTTCATAAGCCATAGGGATGTGCGAGTAGAATGATTTTGAGCCGAGCCGAGTTTGCAGCAGGAGAATCGAGTTATAGCAGAGTTCGAGTATTGGGTGAACATAGTTTGTTAACAAGTTTTTCCTTAATTTTTTAAGGAAATAAGAACAAAGATGGTGCTCAACTTTCAGTGTGGGTCGTGGTTTTCTAGTTTTAAGGATGTAACTTGAAAGTGGTTTGCACTGTTGAGATTTCTCGTCGAGACAATGAATTTGGTATATTGGATTGTCGAAATCAGTCGAACATCGACGAAGTTATCGCATTTTCACAGGATTTGAGTTTTTCGAGTATGGGTGCGAGCGGCGAACCGAGTTCGAGTACAAGTTGCATATTCGGCTCGAATTTTTTCAAGTATCACACATCCCTAGTAAGCAATGTAAGCGAGCATATTATTGTTTTCAGTAGTTTTTCAACAATGGTCTTCTAAACAATGTATAAGGTAACAATAAATCATACTTAGCTTCTATATAAAATGCCAAGTAAATGTATGACGAGTAAACTCGTTATGCGGTACAGATAAGCTTCATCTGGCTCCATTCAGAAGCTCCAACAGTTCTATGTTACTAATACGATCCAGCCCGCATGCCCTTAGACGGCATCAATTTTATATTATTTGTAAGAATCCAAACACAATAATCATATTACAGAAAAAGAAATTTGGGACCCGGAGTAAAGTTCAACAATCCACCTTCGGCATTGAACGTGTTAATATGGGTAAAAATACTGAGGTACATGGTTTAAGTGTGTCTACTATGAGGGCAAACCTTATGTGTGAAGTACGTAACGTAGCCAAATCAACCCGGTGTAACGTGTATTCAATGTAGAAGCCAAACTTGTAGTAGTTAAACCTTGTTTAATACGAAATAATCATGACAAGATTTGGGTTACATTATAACGTACATTCTCAACACAAGAATCAACGAGAATTGAACATCGGACTCTGAAGGCCTTGCCTTTTTATATGCTCCGGTCAGCTTCAAGGATCAACCGGACAACCAATCAGCTTTTGAGTTCATTAACCAATCCAGTTCTTGGTTACAAAGTTTTTACCAAAAGTGGCCAACAGTTCTTGGCACGTCCGCTCATGGTTTTGGTGCAAAACCTAAAAGTCCTTGCTGTTAAACAAATGATTTTGGCGCCAACAAAAGTCAACTACCGTTTCAAGCACACAACTAGGTATGAGGGTGAGCCAATGTCCGTTACACCCCTATACTTCAAGTACTTTTTTATGGAAAAAAGCCTGGAAAGCACAAATCAAATTAGGATGCACACACATCAGTTGCAATACAGTGGCTTTGCTTTTTTTTTTTGGACTCTCCCCTTACACAAAATGTCGGCCCAAAGTATCAGCATTGGAATTTTTCTTCCCAGCTTTATGACATATCAAATTCATAATTCTGGAGTGCTAGCGACCAACGAAGTAGCTTACCATTTTTTGTACCTTGATTCCTTAACCATACAAGAGCATTGTGATCAGTTAAAATTAAAAATCTTGAGCCAACAATGTAATGCCTTAGTTTATGGATCGCCCACACCACACAGCAACATTCCTTCTCAATCGTACTGCATGCATGCTCTCGTGGACAAAATTTCCTTGACAGATACAAGACTGGATGCTCGTTGTCTTCCTGGCACAATATCGCTCCCATACCTCGGTCACTCGCATCCGTTTGAATCAAATATCTCGTAGAATAATCCAGTGCACGTAATACCGGTTTCTTAGTGATTGCTGCCTTAAGAGCCTGAAACGCGTGTTCACACGCATTATCTCAGTCTACCTTTGTAGGTTCGGATGCTTTCAATTTGTCTGTCAAAGAACTAGCAAGCTGAGCAAAGTTAGGTATGTAATGTTGGTAACAGCCTACTAAGCTAACCCTAGTATTGACCTAATTTCCTTCTTAGTTTTAGGCCTACGTAACTGACTGACAGCTAAACTATGATGTCCGTAGGGAACCTAACACCACCACCCACTTCATGATCCATACCGAACTGGAGTTTTCCCCTCCCAGATTGGGGTTTCCTCAATTTCTTCAGGTGCTAATATGACATTTACTGTGTCAATTGCATGGAAGTAAGGCTTTGGCATATTCACATGGTAAATTGCTAATTTAGTTTTGGCCTTATTTAAAGCTATTTGGTAATTTACTTCTCCCTGCATTTTTACTATCGTAAATGGCCCTTTCCAAAATTTCTCAAGTTTGTGTTTCCTGTCAGTTTTGAGTACTAATACCTGATCTTCCTCCTTATACTGTCTATCACGGGCCCCTTTATCATAATACTTTTTTGCTTTGGTTTGAGCTTTTAAGTGTTGCCTCTTCTGCTAATGCCCTACTGTTTTGAAACCTATTTAGCAAGTTATACACATGTTTAACTACTCTAACATTTACATCTTCATCCTCCCACCTAACTTTAACTGTAATGGTCCCCTAATGTTGCAACCATACACTAGTTCCGACTGTGTGAAATTAGTGGCATCATGCACTGAACTATGAATAGCAAAGCATACTGCTGGCAAACACTGCTCCCAATCATTTGGATTTTCTAAACACAAAGCCCTTAAAATGACTTTTGACTGAGGCCTATGAGGAGAACTATGCAAAATCTCAATCCCACATGTCTCTAGGAAATAAGTTGTGAGTTGTGAAACAAAAATGCTGCCTTGGTCCGACTAGATCGTTACCGGAAAGCCTACTCGACAAAAAACTTTTAAAGGTTCATCGACAATTGTTTCAGAGTTAGCTACCTTTAAAGCTACTGCTTCTGGAAATTTTGTCGCGTGCCATAACATTGTTAGAATATACCTGAACCCTTGCTGTGTTGGTTTCATTGGTCCTACCACATCAATTATTAAGCGTTTGAACGGTGTACTTATTATGGGAACCTTTACCAATGGCACTTTAGTTACAACACGAGTTTTGCCTATGCGCTGACATTATCACATTGTTTGACCGTCTGTTCAACTTGTTTGCACATTCCAGGCCAGTAAAAGTGCTGCTGAATTCTTGCCCAAGTTTTCTTTTTACCTAGGTATCCCGACCACCCATTTGAATGAGCCACATCAATTACCCGATTTCTGTACTAACTGGTATAACCATTTGTTCAAAAATACAGTCCGTATGGCGCTGTTCCACTGTCTGTACAATATTCCCTTCCTTAAAAAAAATTCTGTTGAAGGATTTTTACTGCCTAGAACTGCCTTCCAACATCCTTCTAAGCTCTCATCAATTTTCTGAACTTCAATTAACTCCACTGTGGATGTCATAACTAAACTGGTATAATCTGCATTCAAGGGTGATAGCACACTACTAATCCTAGTTGCGCCATCTACATTTACTTTGGCCTTGGCCCCTGGCTTAGTGAAATCTGGATCCTTACCTACAGATTTTACTTTAACCTTAACTTCAGAAGAATATGCTAGCCTACTGCTGCTTTTCTGCGTCCCATTAGCCACATTTTCAAGCCCATCATGTTTTGTACCTTCCAATTTCCCCTCTTCCCTTAGCCTAGCTTCATGAAGTTGTTTGGCCTGTGCCCTAGTAATAACATTACACAATTCTGACTGCTCATCATTCTTGTTCTGAATGCTGTGAATTGTTTTGTCAGTCAAAATACAATCAAAATTGCCTGGAAAATATAGTGAAACTGCTGCCTTAACTTTTACTTTACCACTTTGGGATCTTATCTCCATAAAGCTACTGGTAATTCTGCTGGAGTGGGGAATAATACTGTACTCAACTGAATGAACTCTCCTGTTAGATTTGCTACCAGTTTGCTAGCAATAACATTTAGTGTTGCACCAGTGTCTCGCAAAACTCTTAACTGTTTACCTTCTAGGGTTGTGCCGATTAATCGTTTAAACGGTAATCGTCTTCTTGACGATTAAACGTTTAGTAATTTTCGTTTAATACACACCGAACCTCCGGTTGCCGATATTTGCGATAACGGTAACTTTCGCAGAAATGTCAATAACTTTGGAACCGTTTGAGATTACAACATGCGGTTTGCGGCATTTTGCTCATGAAATCACTAAGTATCTTCCTAGCTATGTTTTAACTGTGGGTTATACTATTTAAATTTTTTTTATTTTAATAATTATTGGACTTTTGCAGAAAACTACATCTTTGATGAAAAATTGGAGATACAATTTTGGATATCCGGTTCGGTATTGGTATACGATCGGTAAAGTAGATATCGGTGCAGCCTTATTTAAAATATTGGTCAATTTTATTTTTGAAAATTATTTCTGAAAGCATTCTGAACACAACTTTTCACATAGCAAATTCGTACTCAATATCGCTTTGACCTTCCAGATGTCTGATTTACTGTAAAACTAGGAAGAAGAAGATTCATATTTGTGGCGTTAATTATGTTTCACACTGTTATCGTTATGTTCCAAACTTCAGCAGCTTATGAACCGAGACAAAACAATTTTATATATGAAACCCACTTTCAGTAAAAATTGCTGCTTTATTGGTAGCATTCGAAAGCTGGGAACGATAAAAATGGTGTGGACTCGAAAGTATTAAACTTTAAAAAAAAATATTATTTGGGGGGCAGGGGCTTAATCGTTAATCGTTTTTTTTAAACGTTTAGCCAATTAATCGGAATTTTACAACCCTATTACCTTCCAAGTCATAACCTGCTATTATGTTATGGTCCAGTTCAGAAAATGTATTTTTACCACGGGTCGTGCATAAATTTACTGAAGCTGTCTACGTTTACTTGGGCAATTTTTGAAGAGATGGGAAGAATCACCACACTCAAAACACGATCATTTAGCTTCAAACTACTTAGAATTACCATTTGTATTTCTCAAACCATGTTGACCTCCATCCCCATTCGCACTTTGCCCATTACTTGAAGCATTTGCAGTTTTAGCATTCTGCTGTCCATTCCCATTTCTTTCCACATGCCCATTACCACTATTAGCATTATTTGCCTGCCCATGGTCCACTGTTCCGTTGTTTGAACCCGGATTTGTGTTACTGTTACTACTATGTGTACAAGATTGAAAGAGATAATAATGGCAAAATCAAGCGTTATCGATCACGACAAGTTGCACAAGGGTTTATACAAACCCTTGGTGCAGATTTTGATGAAGTGTTTGCGCCAGTCATAAACTTTGTACTCAGACTATTTTTTGTGTTACTTGTGGCGTGACCTACACATGGACGTAAAAAGTGCGTACTTATATGGGGATTTAGAGAACCCAGTTTATGTATCAGTGCCAAAGGGTTTCAAACTGGTTAGTACTGGTAAAGTCTGGGTACTGTACCAGGTCCTGTACGGACAACACCAGTCAGGAAGACAATGGCATCATAAATTGGATGAGACTTTGCATACAGTAGGATTTGAGCATATGCCAGGGTTAAACTGTGTATACGTATTGGGGAACGAGGCAGTTTTGCTTTGTTATGTCGATGATTTGGCTCTATTTACAAGGGATGAACCCAGGGAAAACAGACTTACGTCAGTTAGAGGAACATTTTCAATTAGTCAAGTTAGGCCCCACTACTTCACTGTTGGAGGTCCAGTTCAGGCGCAGGAGTAAATCCATTGAGATGCACCAAACCATGTATTTCGAGAAATTGGCAAAAGATTTTCAAGTCGATAACATGTGTAAAATATTGGTGCCAGTGCTAGTAGGAGTGAGTGTCACAGCTCCGACTAATGTGGATTGCCCAGACTTTCCATACAGATCAATAATAGGAAGTCTGTTGTTCCTCAGCCTTAGGACAAGGCCTGGCATCCTGTTTTCCATGATCTTGCAATCACTATACAATACAAATTTCTTAAACTTGCATGTAAATTTGTTGCTAAACGTTCTATGCTATGCGTATTGTACTAGGAACTATAGCAGAACTATAGCATTAGCTTGTCAAGTGTGCAAAACACATCCCTGTGTTGCTACAGTGATGCTTCATGGGCATCAGACAAGGACAGACGTCGCAGGTTCGGCGGCTTCATAACATACTTAGGAGGTATACCCATTTCATGGGGTTGTAAAAACAGTCTGTGGTTACACTCAGTACTATGGAAGCTGAGCATGTTGCATTATTGCCTGCAGTGCAGGAATTGCATTGTTATCAGGGGTATTCAAATGTGAAATACTGAAACAGTTTGAACAGTTACCAATTATGTACTCTTGATTCCCAATCCGCTATACAATTCACTAAGAAAGCAATTGAAAATATGAGAACCAAGCACATAGACATTAAGTTCCACTTTTTTAAAGACTGGTTGTTGAAGGGATATTACCAGCTGCATCATGTTCCCACAGACGTCAATGTTGCAGACCTTTTCACTAAGTGGCTTTCTAGTAACAGGCTGCAAAAGCTGTGCTTAGCCATATTTGTCAGTTGCACTCATGAGTGAAGAAATAACCATGTACACATGCCAGAAGGAGGGGCATTTGTTGGCATTATTTTTATGTTTATGTTTAATATTAGGAAATTATGCCTATTCTGGCAGAATGTAAATATTAGTGAAACTTAGGCTAACTATTTTTATTTTGTTGGCCATGAAATTTCATTTTCGTATTTGGTTGTTAAACGCTGTAGACGTGGGACTTCCGGGTTTTGGCTATTGCCGGGTTTTCCTGGAAGTGTTTATTGCCTAAGCTCTTCTGGTTCTGGCCGTCCAACACGGCGGACGCGAGCTGCGTTTGCTCTGTGTTTACAACTTAACGTTTGCAAAATCATTGTTATATGTTTGCCAAGAATAAATGGCGATTCAAGACACAAAGCCTGGTATGTACTCTTTATAATTATAAGCCTCGACAGCCACATCTAGGTCCTTTTTTACAACAAAAACCTCTAGAGTCGAAACACAGCATTACGAGGATCAATGCAAAATTAATAGGTTAAGTAATGTTTTCCTGCTCCGGCAATAAGAACATAAAATAATAATTTCGGAAGTAATAACAGGCGTTGTGACGGAAGAATATCCAGTAGATGTTATCATTCCGAGTACTGCAAGAGTGCAAGTTGAAATTGCCGTTAGCGCTTTTACGTAGTGGAACTCCCGAATTTGTTAAATAATGAAAACATAGGACGATTGTCCCAAATTATTACGTCTGCCAATTTTTATACTCCTAGACCACTTAGTGTTTTTATTACTATTTATTTTCGTGAGGCATGCAACTTGTTCATGGTGCCGTGTTTTGGCCATAGGTTTTCTCAGCCAAATTTAGAAAAATGGCATTAGGCCCGAAAGGGTTAAACATTCAGCCCTCTAAACAACGGAATTCACACACACAAGTTCGCTGACCACGAACCAAGAGTTTGTTAAGGCATATTTATTTGGCTTAGGCCTAACCAAAACCCGACGCGCATGCAACAACGAACGAAACCCGATACTCAACCCACATCGTCAATTCTTTTCGTAAACAATGTACAAAACTCGTAGTTAAACACAACAATGAAGGCATGATAACCCATATCACAGACTTTCCCCGTCGGAAAAATAAAAAAGCACTAACTAAATAGCACAGACAACTGCACGGACCGGCGCTGGTGGCAAAAGTGGGGATTATGAGAAGCAGAAGTGGGAGGCAACCGTAAGTGAAGTGAGGATGACGAGACGGGGATTGTGATTGGTTGTTTTTTGAATAGGGGTCACCCAATAGGGGTCACCCATGGGTAGAACTGATATTGAGGATACACTGGAGAATTCGAGTGGCACCAGCAGGTGTCGATCATCTTTACCAGGCATTCTCCAACGTCTCAATGCGATTGCGAGTGTTTACATGAAAAACGACAACACACATCAGACTCTCGATCCACCTCTCTCAACCGCTTTGGGTTCTCCGTCAGCAGATGGGAGAACGCGCTCTAAACGGGTGTTTTACAAGACCCACGGAGGCGACACGGACACGATGCGCATCCCTCTGAAGCGCTTCGAAGGGGCCATGTAAATGTAGTGATTCTTAGAATATTTCAAACTGTAGTGATTCTTAGGATATTTCAAACTAAACTATACTACTTACAATATTTACTAAGCTACACAAAAGTTGCATTTCTTTGTTGTGTTTGTAAAAGTTATACAGTAAAACCTCGATTATCCGAACTAATTGGGACCAAGGGTAGTTCGGATAATCGAAAATTCGGATAATCCGATTAATGTTAATAAACCAGCCGTACTGCAGGCAAGGGAAAAATTATGGGCAAAACCGGTATTATATTTACCTATAAACAACCTTTATTCATATTTTCAAGATTGCCATTAGTTAAGTAATTGATTGCGATTAAACTATTTTGCTAATAAATAAGTTTATTCGCATTAATCGAATAAACTAAAATGGTACTGTACCATAAATAAAAAAAAATAAAAATAAAATCCCTATGAACGATCAACATTGATTTGGTATAAATCATTCTATGCAGGCAGTAATTCTTGCAGTAGGCCTAATCATAATATATATTTATACCTTAGTGTTTTTACGTCGTCGAAACTACCGTGAAATTGCTTCTGTGTGATGAAAATAGCGCTTGGTTCAAGCGAACGGAGGCCAATTCATTAAACAAACATTGTTCGGCCGCCATCTTGTCGCGTTTGAAGTCTGGGAATCCCGGGGAAATCCCCTTTCCTGCTGCCATCAACGTCACTGCCTATTCCTCCAATTAACTGCTCCGTTTCAAAAGCCGTTAGCGCGTTCTGTAGTATCGTGACTCGCGAGCTCCGATTGGTTCATTTGTGGCACTTGGCATTGAGGCCAGTCATAAAGTGATGTCACGTGAAGCGAGTCAAGGTCGCCTCATTGGAAGGAGCGTGAGCGCGTTCTTTGTGAATGGCCGGCTAGGAAACAACGATGGCGGATCGCGACAGATTGCGGGAGCGCTATCAACGATTGGCAGTATAGCAACTTTACTTGCACGGTAATAGAAATAAAAAGATTTCGGAGTTGGTAAAAAATACCGCGGAACAACAACCAGTGGCTGTTAGCATTCCAAAATTGTCTTGGTTCAGCAAGTATTGATATTTTCTTTAGGCCTACTCGGAGTTTGCCGGTTTTCTTGGCCAAGGGCAGTTCGGATAATCAGGGATAATTGAGGTTTTACTGTAAATGTTAAGTGCTAGCTTTGAACCCCTTAATTTCAGTAATAAACATGAACTCACCTGACATTGGCGTGTAATACTTTCCAAATGCCTGATCTTTGTGAACGTCAGGGTATAGGTACAATAACCTATTCAAATCATTGACGCGATCGGCCAATGAACGAATGGCAAAATCTTTGTTTGTAAATGGCTGGAGCATAAATACTGCAAGCTGTTCGGAATTTTGCTCCTCAGCCACCCACGCAATCGTAACACCTCCGAGTTCTGAATCACTGAACCTGAGTAAAAAGGTGCCCTTGCACCGACTTAATAACATCTCTTCGGTTTGTTTTCGACCAACAAAGCCAAGTATGTACCTAAAAAGAAGGGGAAAAAAATGGGATGCGTCAACACAACAGTGACCTTTTTATGTAAATATAAAACTAAAAAAACAAACCTTACACACTGGCCTGCGCCGGAACCACTTTCCCCGATAACGGTTTCCTTTCACTCGATTCCAATTTGATGGCGGTACTTTTGTTATATGTGCCGATACACACTCTGCCGGCTCCACGCTTATACCAATCTGAACCATTTCTTTTTCTTTCAGTTTTACTTTTGTGTTTTATTTTTTTTTGTTTGTTTTCTATTTGTTCCCTAGTACAGTCAAACCTAGTTATAACAATACCTCTTATGACAATAAACCTGTTATAACAATGCTATTATCGAGGTTCTTTTCAGCAGCAATGCATGTAAAAGTGATTGTTTATAACAATATACCTGATATAACATTTTACTTTTCAAGGACCCTTGGACATCATTATAAAGAGGTTTCACTGTATCATCTTTTATTCCTCTATAAATGCCCAAGTGGTGACACAGAAGGGAGGTAGAGCAGGTAAAGGTAATGTATATTTTCGGTTAGGCAATAGAAACCAAAATCGACCAGGTGCCCGGAAAATTGCGAAAATCCATTAGCGGCAAGAAGAACTGAAAGTTTCAATTCTGCATGCTGCAGCTGTCCAATTACTCATGCCTGGAATACTGTTTCAGCATTACACACGTCAGTTGACACGCTTTAGCGATCACTCATGTCTGGTAGGTAGTGTCACTATCCAGGCCTACACTGCTAGATTGCCGGGGCAACGTAAGTGTTTTGTCGAAATGAACGCAACGAATAAAGAATTGCAAAAGATTGTGGAATACTATACAGCAGTTTGAGTAGAACTTTAAAGGAAAAGCAACAAGATTTTAAAAAAGTTCATGAAGAAGGAAAGCTATAGACTACATGCAAACACATGCGCCTATCCAATATGAAGACGTCGAAGCTGCTTTGGCCGATTTTAAGACGCCAGTGCAAAGAACAGTTTTTCATTAGTTTGCGGTTTTACTAAATTAAAATTATATTAAGAAAGTTTTTGGTAGTTTTTTTAATTTCTTAAAATATTTTAACCAAAACACTTCAACAAAGTAAAAATGGTGCCCTCGTGAGTTTCGTTGTAGAGAGTTCTAACTGTAATACAGACATTTGCAAGTTTGGCAGTGTGCTGTAATCGGCCACATGCTGGCAGAGTTGCTCTTACACACCTTTTTCTAACAGCACTTTTATTTATTTTTAAGGACACTTACCCGTCATTCCACAAGCCTCTTAGGTGTTCTCTCGTTAATTTCATGATCGCATACACCCACTCCCAAAACGTAAAACTGCGTTCTGGTAGAGGTTCTTTGCAGAACTGTGACCAACTAAGCATCATAGTTGTATAATCCTGCATCTGGGGATCTGAAGGGGAAAAAAAACTCATTAGAACGTGTTGGAAATAAATACAAATTGATATTTTGGAAAGGAAAATTGCAATAATTGTTAAAGGACTAAGTTTAACAAAATTTTAAAATGATAACATTAGTTTCCTCCTTAGAGATGAGTTTTCCAGGCGACTCACAAAGCAGTGGATGAACCAGCACGATAAATATAGGAGGCCACGCCATGCACGTGCGCAGATTTCGAACGCTGAATTCCACGGTGACGATGTAGTTGACAAAAGTTTGAGTTGTATAGGTTAGGCCTGATGAAGACAGACGTCGTCGGTCTGTCGAAAATTTGCAAGAATACTGGTACAGTATTTTGATTCTGAAATTGTGCGTAACAATCTGTTTTCAACAATCAATTATCAAGAATGACGAACTTTCAGAGTAGAAGCCGTTATGGAATTTTCAATGATAACATCCGTGGAAAATTTTAAATGATTAATGGTTTCTTTGTAGTATTTTTACCGTAAATAGTGAAACTAGCTACTAATGCGTGATGGCAGCCATGTTGGATCAGTAAGTGAGCGAGAAAAAACTTGCCTCACTTTCCTCAGCAACATCTCAGCTCCATGACGTCATGCCTACGTAAAGTGGGAGGAGTTTGGATCAGTCTCCTCGAGTTAAGAAACAGTTTTCCTCACTTCCCTCAGACATCCCTCTAGTTTAGAAACAGCACCTATACCAACTAAGATGTATGTTGTTTTGGTAATTCTGTATGGGCCTAACTTTTAATGCTTGAAGTGCTTACTCTCCCCCCCCC
>JAHWFP010263147.1:37085-49882 GCA_023313725.1 Lithobius niger | reverse complement strand
CCACTCCGCTAGTATTCTGTAATTCGGGCCGTATCCAGGATTTCTCTATGGTGAGAACGGAGGGGGTGATCCTGTACTGAAATTTTCATATTAAAATGTAATTGTACGATTTTGAACCCTGATGTTAAATGTGACAGCGAGGTTCATAGCGACCTGGAAAGTCAGGGAAAATCATGGATAGTCAAGAATATTCGTTTTTAGAATGAACTGTTGTTTTTTTTTTAGAACAGTTTTTTTTTTATGAACTTTTTTTTTTTCATTTTTAGAAATTTCGGTTTTGGAATGAACCGTATGGTCTCGTAAGATCCACTCGCTTTCATATCTCCATTTTTTGTCCGATTTTTTTAAATAAAAAAAATTTAGAAAAGTTTGCAACTGCCATCCAGATGTAGTTATGATGCCAAGCCTGCAGAGTTAGCAGTTGACTCTTTGTAATTTAAAACTTTAAATTAATTTGAAGCAATATGTCAGGGAACATCAGGGATAATCAGTGATATTCATTTTCAAATATGAGCATGAACCCTGCAACGAACTTATCTGTTCTGACCCCCTTCTTAATAATAAAAAAAAAACAAGATGGGCTAAAAAATTAGCTAAGTCAGTCAGCATAGTCGTGCAACTCGTCGCCACTTTTTTTTTTTTTTTTAAAGGGACATAAATCCTTCCGGTATGTCGTGCGACCCGTTGAGAATAGCGTTTGCAACATTTACACAAGTTAGAGTTTATGTCGCAAAATCATCTCGCACAAAAGAAAAAAAGAAGAAAATGAATGTGTTGGTAACATTTACATAATTGTGAACTATTTTCGAAAAACAGAGTCGCACAGGAAAACACACATGGATCCATGTGCCTTTAACTTTAGTAGGACGTAAGACTGACTGGGAGTTCGAAAGTCTTAAAGGGATATACCTCCCAGCGCCATTTTTCTCGATCCTCAGCATCAAGGACGGCCCCAAAGGTCTATTTACTTACTATCTTGCTAAAAAACAGTTTTTAAATGTGGCGTCTAGGAGATTTTCTGTTGAACATTGTTAACTATATTTAAGAACGACCCGTCACTAAATGATGCATTGCGCGCGTACAATAATCATGACGTTTCATCCCTGTGTGTACATCTACTCATTTTCTAATAATTGCCATGAGATCTAAAATCTAATAGACTAACGCGATAAAAATTAAAATTAATTATTCCAATAGATCGCCGAAGCAAAATTATAAGACACTAGCCTAGAAAATTATAAATTGTGATTTTAAAATACGAGAATCATTTCGGTTTGTGACGACACAATCGTTGACTTGATTCTGTCTCGTGTACTATTCCCAAAGCCAACCGAGACAGCATCTATGCGATGAACGCAGCTACCACCCCAGCCGACCTGGTGGGTGGGTAATTGCTCGGATGACGATCTGCGCGTAGCTTAATTTGCCACGCGGAATGCTATAAGGCAGGTCGGGTGTCCCTTTAATTCCTGCTGCACGTGACGAAGCCAGCCATCGTAACGATTTCGTATTCATTTCAGGACTTGTTCGAAACAATTTTTTAAATAACACTAAACCGGATGACAAAAATGTTTAACTTACAGTTATATTAAATTGTTTGGTTAAGGAATTGTTCGGAATTGGTTACTCGCCTTACAGAATAGTTAGCAAACAGCCACATTGATCTGCAGCATAAATCGATAGCAGTGATAGACAGTAGTTAACTACTAGTTAAACATTTTCAAAGCAGTTAAGCGGTAGCTACAGCTGCTACCGAAATTATCGTTGATGACTGTTAGTTACATTATTTTTATTTGCCGTAAACTACTTTTAGTTAAAGGGCAATTACATCGATTTTGCTTGAATATGCTACCGTTGGCCGTTGGCCGTTGGGTCACTTACATAACAACTGGATACAAAAATCGCTGTACGAATAAGTTACATATACGTCCGAAACTACAATCCCATAATGCATCACCGAAATACGATTTAAAAAAAAAAATTTTTGTAGAGCCACTGGTAATTTTGTAATTTTCTGCAAAATAAAAATAAAAATCCGTATTAATTTATTATTTTCAAAATAAAACCCAGATAGATCGGCAATAACCCAAATTGAAGATATTGTCACTTCTCGTCGACCGATTTTGACGTTTCAATACACCATTTTGAAGGTTTTTTCCCCACCAGGTTTTCAATGGTCCGCGCAGCAAGCATCTGTCTCTTATTGTTTAAAAATTACAAGGCAATTTGTTTTATTTTACTGAGTGATTTGCTCCAGCTACCCTGGCAGCCTTTCCCTGATTGAATGTTATCACTACTTTTAAAGGCCGACCCTTTTCGTCAATCGCCAAACAGCAAAAAAAAACTGAGCTCGCTTCAGTATGTCGACAGTGGAAGTGACGATGGTTGTAGTAATTTTTATTGGGAAAGGTGAAATACTAAAATTTTTCAAATTCTGGGAAAACCAGCATCGGATCATCCCATTCATTGTTGAAATTGAGAACCGCGCTTGAAGTGTCGTTGATACAGCTCTCTGCACAAGCCAGCACATTGCCAGAAGAGTAGCAGTAAATAATCTTGACCCCATATCCTCTACAGTGCGTGTAAGACGTGAGTTAAACTTCCGTGTGTGACTATGCCTAATTCATTCAGCGTGCCCGTGGAGTAGGTGTACGTTGAACTCGTTGAACTCTTCCCGGCCTATCTTGAGTTCGCCCTAGAACGAATACAGATAATCGATTGTATGTTTTCGATAGCAGAGCACCTTGTTGATATCCTAGATGGTTACAAAAACAATGGCGGCCGTCGATTAAAGCCGCTCCCTCCAGGAAGATGTAGCTGCTCATAAAATATTTCCAGGACTCAAGATACGGCGCGCACACAATAGTGTTTTGGTTCCAAACTGTTTTTTTTTTATTAGCCTACTGTTTATACCCGTCTTATTAAAAAAAATAAAGTAGATACACAGGAGTTGCAACTCGTTTTGTTTAAAAGTAGTTAGTTAGTAGTTAATTGCAACTATTATTTTTTTCACTGTAGTTTGCAATTTTAGTTGAATTACTTTTTTAGTAGTTGTTGCCCATCACTACCTGATAAACAGAAACTGAAACCCACGGTCACGGCCAGCAAATTATCCGGTCTGACCTATGGCAATATTAGAGGGGTAGACAAAATGGCCGCCGCAGTGGTCCATTTCATTTCTTCGAGGTTTGCTCTGGAATTGGCCAAGCAAATCGCTTCGGTGAATTTTTGTACGGTGAGACTCGCCATCTACTGTCAAATAGCGGCAACTGACAAAAAGGTTAGTAATTCACTAACTTAATCCCAGTAATCACCGGGAAAAAAGCTTACATAATTATACAAATAAATAAATTTCCATATTTTTGCCACAAAGCTATTATATTTTCGGCTGCACATAGCTCTTCAGTAAATAGTGTCAGAAAGTGTTTCAAGGAAGGCAGCATTTTTGTGCGGAAGGTTTCGCCCTCGGTTGACAAACAGCGGCAACAAAACAAATTAATCGCATCAGCAGCACTTTCGACGGCCATATTGTCCAACCCAGTCGCGTGTATGATATTTTTCCTTCAAGATCCGGCCGGTACTGTAGTAGAGCCCTGCCATGGTAGAGTATAAAGGTAATGTCACTTGCTCTTGTCAATACCAAATAATTAGATGAAACTAGTACCTACTTTCAGCGATTACCGCCTGATGGTGCTGTCGTCAATGAACCGAATGGCAAGTCGTTCCTGCCCAAGTTACGTTCTTGAGCGTCACCATGGAGATCGAAACTTTATAGCTGAAACAAACTGATAACGAGAAGAATACGTAATTCATCCCTTAAAAAAGTACCATAAGTCAAATTAGGACGTTAAAGTAATTTTAAGCTAGATCATAACTGGCTGATCGGTAAGTTTTCGTTTCTGTCGTCCAGTTTTCAGATAGGCTGTAACTACGAGTAGAGCTAAGAATATGGTTTTGTATGACGATAAGATGGCCCAGTCGGGTTGAATCTTCATCCGTGGTTCAAATTTCTTGTAACGAATTGAAAACAGTTTGACTCGCAAACAGAATAAGTCCTTCTACTTCATGAGTACCTCTCGAGTATTTCACTAGTATTCATCAATTTCCGAAGGTATTGTAGATATTACCTTGGTTGAATTGCGCCATCGATGCCGCCATTTTTATTTCAAGTTTCCAGGCCGCTGTTATTGGTTTGCGTGGTCGGTGTCGGTGCAGTGCGCTGTGCCGTCTTGAAGACTCTTGACACATATCGCCCTCTGGTGCTGTTGGCAAAAACACGTACTATTTTACCCCCACGTTTTACAAGTTTGGCGATGTCATCGGGGACCAAAGTGTCCCTGGCAGGTCTAACCTTGGTGGTAAGGCATTCGTGTCCCCCACCCCACCTTCGTCTATTCCACATTCCTGGTCATTGTTTTATTTCATTTTTATTTTATTTTATCGTTGAAATTCAATATAAGTAATTTCTTATTTTTTAAAGACATTAATTTTTCAATAAATGTGGTTTAATTTTTGGGTGGGTGGTTGGCCCCCCCCCCCCCCCCCCGGTCCTTGCCAGACCCGTTGGTATTGCGACAAACTTTGATTTATTATCATATTAAGTTACTTTGTCAAATAAGGGGGCTAAAAAAAACCAAAGATAACGATTTCTCATAAAATTTGGGTCAGTTTTGCCATAATATTTCGCCGTAAATTTTAAAATAAAATTTAAGATATCATTTACGATTTTATTTACAATTTTAAATTATTTAAATTTAATTTAAAATCAATTATATTAAAATTCAAATTATTTTTAATTAAAAAATTTGTAAATAATTTTTTTAATGTTAAGTTAATGTAAAATTTTAAACTTCAAAATAAATTTTAAAATTTTAAAATAAAAAAAAATTAATTAAAAAATTTTCAGATTTTAAATTTTAAAATTATTTTTTTTTAATTTGTAATTTTAATTAAATTATTTTACGATTTACGGTGTGGGAGCCCTGAGCTTGGCACCCCCTCACAGTACCGTGTCCCGCACGGACTGGTAAGGACTGTTGATTCCAAGACTGTTGATTCCAAGATTGTTGATTCCAAGAGACTTCAAAAGGTTCCAATCATGCTGAGTCTATTGTGTGCGCGGTGTATCTTGAGTCCTGCAAGTATTTTGTGAGCGGCTACTTCTTCCTGGATGGGGTGGCTTTAATCGATGGCCGCCATTGTTTTTGTAACCATCTTGGATATCAACAAGGCACTCTGCTACTGAAAACGTACAATCGATTATCTGTGTTCGTTCTGCGGAGAACTCAAGATAGGCCGCGCACACTGTACACCTTGTTACGTTCTCCACTTGATTTGCCGGCGAACAATGAGTGATCTGAGAGGATGTTTAGATTAGCGTCGGTTTCATAACCCCAGCTATTCGTGAAAGAAAACAGGGCTCAAATAAAAACAAACAGCGCACGTTAGTGACAACGAAAATACGGCGCGGTATCTTTAGATCCTGTTTTTAGCAGCGTGCCCTTTGAAGGTTTCGGCAGCTTCTAAGAAAAAAAAAAAGAAACCTTTCAGTACGAATTGACGTTGAAAACTCTGTGATGCAGTTTTTCTATAACGGAAGGCAAAGAGCTGATTACGCCGGGAGCCAGGAAATAAATTCTTGGAAAAAATCGTCAGTAAAAAAAATTCCCAGGACAGAAACTCACGGAAAGAAAAGAACACCTGCAAATCAGACGAAGAGCTAGATACGAGCAGTGAATTAGTTGAAGTTATGTTGTGGAGTTAAAGGGATATACCTCCCAGCGCCATTTTTCTCGAGCCACCACATCAAGTACAGTCCCAAAGGCCTATTTCCTTACCGTCAGTCAATCCCTTGGTAAAAATCCTTTTTAAAATGTGGCGTCTAGGAGATTTTCTGTTGAATAATTGTTAACTTTATTTACTGCGTCCCGCAGTGTATGATACTTTGCGCGCTTACAATAATCATGACGTTTCATCTCTGTGTGTGCATATACTAATTTTCTAACAATTACAATGAGGTCAAAAATTTAAAAGATTACTGCGGTAAAAATTAAAATTAATTATTCCAATAGATCGCCCAAGAAAAGTATAAGACACTAGCCTTGAAAATTATAAATTGTGATGTTAAAATACGAGAATCATTCCGGTTTGTGACGACACAATCGTTGACTTGATTCTGTCTCGTGTACTATTCCCAAAGCCAATCGAGACAGCTACATTCCTCGCTGCGAGGAACGCAGCTACCATCTCAGCCGACCTTGAAGCTGGTAAATGCGCGGATTGCGATCTCCGCGTGGTTGTTATAAGGCAGGCCGGGTGTCCCTTTAAGAGTTAGCTGCACCATGTAGCTTAAGGGACAGTACACAAGTCTGTGGCTGCCCTCGTTCCGTCCATTAAATATAGAAATAGTGGTTGTCAGGGTAGATAAGTAGAGTATTGCTATTCTGAAAACTTGGGGTAAAGTAATATCTGCTTCCATCAACGGAACCAAACTGTATCAAGTATCAGTCTCTCTCTCAGTAGGTGAACCCAAGAATTGGTGAAACTTCATATCATGGCGGCATCAAATTGCGGCATCGTTAGCATCATAATTTTAAAGGTACATGCATCCCTGTTGGCTTTCCTGTAAGACTCAGATTTGCGATATTCGTTCAAACGTATGTAAATGTTGCTAACAGTCATTTTCTTGTTTTTTTTTTCTTTCGCGCGAGATGATTTTGCGACATTAACTCTAACCTGTGTAAATGTTGCAAACGCTATTCTCGACGGGTAGCACGACTTACCGGAAGAATTTATGTCCCTTTAATCTAGGACGATATACTGTAAACTGCGTTTACCGGACTATGGCCAGTGCACTATCCGGTTCGACCTATAGACCAGTAAGATTTGCCGTCACTGGCACCATTATGAGTTTTGGAGGGCATAACTACAAGGTGCACTACAGAAAAATGGAGGGAAAAACAACGGAAGAGCGGATTTCTTAGGCTTTAAATAACGTTGTTTTCTCCAACAACAAAAATCGCGCATTTTAGGTCTAAGAAATCACTCTTCGTAGCATCGGCTACAGTATGACGCCCTTCTGTTTCTCTCTGCAGTGCCCCTTGCAGCTAACCCATTAAGGCTCCAGCATAGAGTTATATACAATAATACTTCGTCGTGTCACTACTCTATAACATTATTAGGAGGGTAGACAAAATAGGGATCGTCACAAAATACGAGTAGGCCAGCAAGACGAAAAGAAAAACAACAACAACAAAAAACGGGACCCTGTGACGAGCCCCCGTGATTTCTTCGAGGTCTGTTCGGGAATTGGCCAAGCTATTCACATTTTTGTACGATGAGTGGCGACATCTATTGGCAGCTAGTGGCGGTTTTTAAAGTAATAATTTTAATTTTTGTGTAGATTTGCGTGACAAATTTGTATTATCTATAAATGATTTTTTAAATAGTTTTTAAAGTTATCACTCAGCCAGGTAAGCTATTTCTCTGCGCTTGGGAAAAAAAGAGACACGTTCCTTTATCCAGAAATTGGTTCAAGGGAAGGAACGCTGGCAATTTGTACGATCATTGTCGCCCTCGGCTGATAGAGAACGGATGGCAACAGAAGAAATCAAATGCTTGTGTTTCTAAACTAGAAGGACGATTGAAATGGATTCCTCTAAGCCACGCCCCACAACATCATCAAAACTGATCAGTTTAAAAACAGCACTGCCTCACTTGTTGTGCTCAAGATTAGAAATATGAGCAATAATCGCAGCCACATCTACTTTCTGCGAGAAAAATGTTAGTAACAACATAATACAGATGCTCATTAATCGCTGTTCATTGGATTTGTTTCTAAATTTAGACATTTTCCAAATCTCACTTCCCTACAGTTTAGAAACACGACCATCTCACCTACTACTGGTGATGGCAGCCATGTTGGATCGGTAAGTGATCAGGAAGTGAGCGAGAATAAACCTGCCTTACTTGGCCTCAGCAATATCTCAGCTCCATGACGTCACGCTTACGTCAAGTGGGAGGAGTTTGGATCACTCGCCTCGAGTTATGAAACAGATTTTCTCACTTCCCTCTAGTTTAGAAACACCTCCAATCGGTTCAGTGGCGTTTTCGGTGGCCATGTTGTGCATTCCTGTCGTGTTTGCTATTTTTCGTCCTAGATCCGGCCGGAACTGTAGTAGAGTCCTGACCGGACAAGCAGATTCACAATTTAATGCGTTCCAGCTGTGATACTTCGGCTTTGATACTTTGGATGGCGCCGCCATTATACCTAGGACGATGTCCGACGTGTAAGGTAACACTCGCATGGCTTTTATTAAAGGGACACCCGGCCTGCCTTATAACAGCCACGCGCAGATCGCCTTCCGCGCATTTACTAGCAAAACGTCGGCTGGGGTGGTAGCTGCGTTACTCGCAGCGAGGAACGTGGCTGCTATCTCGGTTGGCTTTGGGAATCGTACACGACACAGCATCAAGTTAAAGATTGTGTCGTCACAAACCGGAATGATTCTCGTATTTTACCATCACAATTTATAATTTTCTAGGTTAGTGCCTTATAATTTTGCTTCGGCGATCTATTGGAATAATTAATTTTAATTGTTATCGCATTAGTCTTTTAGATTTAATGATGTCAATGGTAATTATTAGAAAATTAGTAAATAAAGTTTACAATTATTCAACAGAAAATCTCCTAGACGCCACATTTTAAAACGGATTTTTACCAAGGGATTGACTAACGGTAAGGAAATAGGCCTTTGGGGCCGTACTTGATGTGGCGGATCGAGAAAAATGGCGGTGGGAGGAATATGCCTTTAAACTGTAAAATGGCTTCCTAAATATTTCTCTTAGAGGCAAACGTTTAAACAAATGTTCCAATAGCTATTTATTTTAAGAAATTGATGTTTGCGTCATTTCTAGCTTTTGTGTCAATCGGTTTACTGAGGTCTTCTAGTAAGGACAAGCCTCGTGTACCGCAAGTTTAAAGTGATTGTTAAAGCGATTAAATAGATTCTACTTATTGTTAGTTACACAGCCGGTTGCCGATTTTCGGGATCGGGGTGGGGTGGAGGGGAGAGGTTCGATCATTAGTGCCAACCTCAGTCACAGTGCAGTGGTCCGGGATGACACTGCCCCACGGGATCAGGGCTTGTAAGGTGTAGATGGTGGAGATTATCGTCAGGCAGTATCCCCACTAAAACAAAAGAGGATAACTGGTCACTCGATCATAAGTAATAAACGTTATCGGCTGGTATTTAATGTAAACCTCCTTAGCAGCGCCCTTGATAACGCAAGGGTGCATGGTGAGCAAATGATGGTGAAGAAAAACAATTCTTTCCTTACACTGGCCTCCATTTTACTCATCGATAATTTCAGGGTGTCTGTACATAAAAGACTGAGCCGTAACCAGACCGGCGGCTCCATGGCGACGCAGGATAGTGCACCAAGGATGTCCAAACCGGTCCTTAAATGCAGCACCAACCATACGATTGCAGCAATTTTGTCGTTGTAGGCACGTAGTAACCCATCGTTTCGCACGAAATTGTCGTACTTCGGTCTTTACAGCCTGTTTCTGGTCGAAATCAGACCTAGGACGATCCGGACAAGCAGACTTACGGTTTAAGGCGCAACCATCATAGTTAACAAATGTTGGCGAAACTTGATGTTGGCGAAACTTGAGTCATCCAATTAGGGTAAAATACGCACAGCTACAGTCAAACTGTAATACTGTTTGCAAAATTTATCCTAGCACAGGCAAACGTTTGAACTAATTTTCCAATAGCTCTTCGATTTTATAAATTGATGTTTGTATCGGTTTTAAGAAGCACGGCGTTTTCTCGTTTGTGGCAACATTTCTTTAATATTTCATTGGGTTCGCTGTAGATAGATTATATCGTTACGCCGTAGGAGTGATTACGTCAGGAATGATGAATTATGGGATGTGAATTTCAACTATGTCTCGACGAATCTCATTCACGCGAGAGTTCCCACCATGTTTCTTGTGTGTTTTTTTTTTTATTATTGTTTTAATCTGAAATTGCTGTTATGCTCTTTATAGGGCGTTACAATAATTTTATAAATAAAATAAATAAATAGACTGTAGGATTGGCCTCTCGCGAATTCATTCAGACGAGAACAGGAAGTTAGCTCCGCCATGTTGGCGTTACCGGCGTCGGCGAAACGCCTGAAGGTCTGCAAGTTACCTAGGATTGGAATACATTTTTTTCTAGTACAGTTGCAACCCCCTGACCAGACTGGCTGCTCCGGGCTGCTCGCGGCCGCTTGGCAACGCAGGATGGTGCACCAAGTACGTCAAAATCGGTAATAAACGCCGCACTAACCAAGATTGGTGGAACGATAGTGTTATTAAGGTTGGTCACTCCCAGCTCATTACGTGACGTCATGGGAGGACGCATACGGGAGCATTTCTGGTTTGACTTGTGCGCATGTGCGTAAGCTGTTGAGCTGTATTGTGACGTCAGCGGAGGCAGCAAAATCAGCAGCCAATGGGAAAGCAATATGCAAAAAGCAATATGCAAAAAGCAATATTTTTCGCACGAATTTTTCTGCTCTGCCGTTAAGGGCTTTAAGGCTGACGTCACTTTGGTTGGCGAAGTCGGCTTTTCTTAAACGGTGACTTATTCGACGAGATTATGAAATGCCCATTGTACGAGCTGCAGTCTTTGCGCAGTGGACGCTCGGCGACAGCGTGTTCGGTTCGCCTGCAAAAGTCGCGGTATTCGGTTCGTGCAAAGCGGGAGTGAGTGTATGCAGTGAACCTAAACGAGTTAATGAGAGGGCACTTTTAATTTACTTCGCCAACAGGTTTCGCTGTCCAATGAATTCCGAGAAGTGACGGCCGCAAACTGTAATCATGAAGGCAGATTAAATTTCGCGAGCTGGCTGCAATGAAAAAGACGCTTAACAAATGAAAATTGACCTGACATTGTACGTTTAATTATGTTGGGGCTAGAGGCGTGCATATACGCCACGTCAAGTTCAGAGGCGCAGGCCCAATTTTTCACGGAATCGTATCGAGTTGTTGGTTTACTTCAGTATTACAGGTGTTAAAGTATCAGCGTGATTTTAAGCAGATTTGCTTATGTGAAATCTGATTTGAAAGCAACCGAACTCTACTATTTACTAGCCATATATATATATGCGAGTTCTTAAAATCACACGTAGTCAGCCGAGCGAGAAATGCCTCCATACGCTTTGCTGTAAAATTTAATTCTGAATATTTTTTGAAACAGTTCAACTTTATGATGCTCCATTTATAAGATTTCTGCCCAGTGCTCTGTGAAATAGTCCAACACCTGTCTCTACGGTCTCACCTGGATAGCTTGCCACCATGCGCGAGATTTGGTGTATAAGTGATAAAAGGAATCTCATGGTTTCAAAATATGTAATTTTGCGGATATCAGTGTGCCGTTTGCTGAAACAAAGGAAAAACAAGAAAGATAAGACAATCGCAACCCATTGTGCATAGGCTACGCCAAAAATCATTATTTAGCTGCACCGAAACCATATTGTAGCGATTGTAGCGCCAGTATTTTTGCGCTTCGTCAATGTCGCTCAGCTGAAGGAAATCTGACCCACAACAGGTTGCCGCAGTATTGGTAAGGACTGCATATTGGTTTTTAGATGTCTCCGACAAGTTGTGTCTTTTAATTCCACATTTGCAGGTCCCTGAATTTTCGTTGACAATCCTGGAAGTGTCCCGGAATTTTAAGCTCGCAGTCTCAGTACGAACCCCGGGAAATATATTGTTGAGTACTACAGGGATGGCGCCGGGGAACTGTCGGAAGACGGAGTCTACATGACGACATAAAATGCGTAAATATTTGGGGGAAAAGAGCTCAAAATAGAGTTTGCCGTTTTGTTTGCCAGTAGTCCTGCTGTTGCTTTAAGAGCTGTCTTAGTTAATGCAGAAACGTCAACTAAATGTGCACAAAACAAAACTTTTTAAGGTTCTAAGCTAAGTTTTCGTCGTTTGAATTCGTGATACCAATGAAAATCGTGTACATTTAGTCAGTAAACTGAAAACTGATTTGCTGCGTTAGACCGTCAACACCATAATTTAACAGGAAGCTTAGGTATAAGACACGTTTGCCAATGCCTTACTAGTTATCTCTAAAAGAAGAATGCCTGCTTTTAAAAGCCAAACGCACGACGCGAAGTTTGTGAGGGATTACACGGGCCCCGAACAAACGGAGCAATAGCGGCCCAGTGGCGCCAACTCAAATTCAGCGTCTAACCAATACAGGACTTTAAAAAAATTCACTGTGCTCATAAATGGCCGTGTACCTTTGAGGGCCAACTGTGTGTTCTTGCTACGGTTATAGCCGAAACGTCAGCTAAATTTGTACAAAACAAAACTTGGAACGGTTTCCTTCCAATTTTTCGGCATTTGAAGTGTGATAACAATATAAAAACCAAGGAAAGAATCAAAATTGAAGACTAAGTTGGCAGTTTGATTTGCTAGTAGCCCTTTTCTACTTAGCCCAACGCCACCGTGATTTAAAACTTAATTCTCAGTTAATTCAGGACCGTCAGCTAAATCTTCCGCCATTTGAAAAGTGAGCGACAATACTTTTCAAACCTATATTCTTCAGCGTTAGTTAACATTGATTTAATAATATTAAAAAAAATTAATTCATCAGTTAATTTAATTTGTAAATAAAATGTATAAAAAAAAACAGACTTTTGGTCACAATTAGGTTTTTACAACCTTTCGTGCTAAAAATGTTTATGAAAAACATACGAAATTTGCTTTGCTTAACAATGTAATGTAAACGTCT